>JADDOH010011020.1:28062-56556 GCA_016648135.1 Agrypnia vestita | reverse complement strand
CGCTGCACTCTGAAAATCACATTTTTGTTATTTGACAGATTTGTGTTCTACACGTCACAAGGAATTCATCGATACCAGTCGTAGGTATTTATATGAATTGCAGATAGAATTTTTGCGGTGAACCGAAATACACGGAAAAGGGTAGTATTTTTATAATTTTTTGTCCTCTTTATTTTAAATTTATTTTTATGAAACCATGCGATGTTTCCTTTAACAGGTATTTGTAGAAATATATTTAGTAATTATATTTTAATTATATGTAAATAAATAAATAAAATTAAATATATTTATTAATAATTATGACATTTATTGATTATACCAAGAAAGTAAAAAAAATATTTTATTAGTTACTGTGCAATATACTATTTTGAAATATTTCTGTTTTGTATTATTTCAACCACTGATTGAAATACTACACTATAGCGTTACCATAACTATTATCAGAAAATCAAAGTAAAACATATTCAGCTTAAAAGGCTACGCAATCTTAATACATTAAAAAATACAGTCGTATTATAAGAAAATCGACATAACTATTGCACATATAAAATTCATTTTATTGATATTGATTATGGCATATATTTATTAATATTTATCATTAACAAATCATTTTGAAATATTCAAAACGACGCAGTTTTGTTTTGTCCGTGACGCTTGCGAGTGGAGATCATCATGTCGCCAGTGTTTGAGTGAAACGGAAAAGTAAATTATTTTCTTATGTAGTGATGTAATGTCCATGATGTATCGAAAACAAAAATTAATAATATGCAAATAAGATCAGTTAGAAAATAATTTTATATAAATATTTATTCCTTTAAGAAACCAACATTAAAAATTCACACAGCGCATATAATCAAAAAAAATCTTTCACTATATCGTTGTTAATGTTATTAATAAAATGTGTGTAAAATTTCAATAAAATCAATCTAATAGCTTTTGAGATATCATCACCAGTTTGAAAGAGACTAACGAATAATGTTTAAAATCACATACTACGCTCGTTTAAAATTACTTTAACTCCGCAAATTTTTTGAATTTTTGGATTAGCAATGAGTCAAATTATTCTTCGAACTTCAAGCTATAAGATAAAGTAGAAGAAAAGATTTCTTGAGAATTTCAAGGTGGTGTAGCTCCTTAAGAGTGTACTGTCAATACTCATTCATATTTTCCAGTTTCCTACTTTTTTTCGTTTTTTTTATTATTCCTTTATATCAGAAGTTGTACACTGCAGATCTTTTCTTAAATCATTTACATAAAACCTTTCAGCTAATATAAAAATAATAAACTGAACATTATTATCATTTATCATGCCATATCACTCGGGGCACTTTCCTGAAGACGCTGTGATATGACTCCAGCAAAAAGACGAGAATCGAATCTCTAATTCACAATTCGCATAAAATATCCGTTTTATTTAAATACCTAAACATTTTTATTAACTTACGTGATTTAGGGCTACAAATACTATTGTGAAGCAATTTTTAAATCTTAAAAACAATGTTTCATCATTAAATCAACAATAAACCAAAATGTTGAACTCAATAAAAATAATTCCATTACTTTTATCGGTTTTACGAATGTGTATTTAGGTATTATTGTTTTTTTTTTTGCGTTATACTGACTCATATAATAATGCAATTTTTTTCTGTCAATTTTTCTTCTCCCTGGCTTTATCCCAACTCACTGTCATCCTCGACTGTTGGAGTCAGCTCTCCTCGTCTCAGGTCGTACGTTCTTCTATCCTGGACATAGCCACCCAATCCGTGCATCTGACCATCCCTTTGCGTCACCCAGGAATTTGTGGTCTCTTTGTTTTTTTTCTACAATATTTTTTTTCTATAATCATGAAAACAAATCGAAGAGATCTATTTTTCTGATTGTAGAATCATAAATACATACTTCTTCTTCTTCTTTTGTTAGATCCTTGATCTGTATTGATAGGTCAGTACTGGTCTTGTGACGAGGACGTCCTGCTCTCTCTACATTTCTTTGGTGATCTTTGGAATCCCACGCGTCACGGCTCTGGGAAGTCTTGTCTGGTCCATTCTCTCGACATGGTCCCACTAGAGACGCCTTCTCTGCCTGCTCCATCTTACAATGTCTTGCATGTCGCAGATTCTGCGAATTTTCTCATTCGGTACTCTGTCTCTGAGGGTCTTGCCCGCAATGGGTCTTAGGGTCTTCATCTCAGTAGTTCTGAGAAGGTGTTCAGTTATCACCATGTCCGCTCTTGCTTCGATACTGTATGTGATGATAGGTCTTATGCATGCTTTATATATTCTGACTTTGCTTTCCACTAGCACATCATCTTTGTATAGATAATAATACATCTTATGTGCCGTTTAGTTTAGTACATTCTAAGACGAACGAATCAGTTTGTCAATTTTTCATATAAATAATGGACATATACTAAAAAAACATTGCCATTCATCTGGAAAGTCTACTTAGTAATTATTTAAAATATTTTTTATACATCTAGTCTGTGCAATTATTTTTGAAAATATTTTTATTCGTTTATCTCAGATAGATTGTACTAAAACGTCACACAGGATTAATTATATATACAGCGACGATAATGCTTGAGCCTGTCTCTTAAGACGCAATTTTATTCATTTTTAAACTTCGTAGGTTTGGTAATTTATTAATTTATTATATAGTTTAGTTTGTGTCATTTTAACAAGATATCTGTATTTAAAATATATGTAACCTGATGAATAAATTTTAAAATGACATATTTACAAACAAAAATTTGATAAAAAACGCAAGAGAATCTATACTAGCTGTTATCAATCAAAAATGACGGAACATTGGTTCCTTAGAGTATATACAAACTATTAACATACTCTAAAATTGGTTCACGTATTTTCAAGTCCTAGTATATATTTACAATATCTTTTTGGCGGTCTGCGGAGAGGCGACCGTAGCAACATGCGTATCCGGTTTGGGTTTTCTGGCCTGTTTGCTGGCTTGTTCCACTATTAATTTGGTTTTTTTAGCCATGAATTCTAACGAAATTATGGACGTTACATGAAATTACGGGGACAGACGGACAGACAAAACGAAATTGTTACGTATGATGTTACTTGTTTTAAAGGAGGCAGCACACTTTTTATTTTATTTTATTTTATTTTTATAGTAACATACTTTTTACTTACATCTACTGGCTTCGATGGCCATTGGGGTCCATGGTTGATCCTACAATCTCTCTCCCAGCATCTCTGTCTCGAGCTGCACTCCTCCAGCAGATAATTTACTAGCGGAACAAGCAACGCCATTTTTCCTTTAAAATTAATACGAAAGTACTTAAGTTAATACAAAAGACACGAGTAAATGTAGTCTTTCCAATTTGTTGTTTAGTAAAATTACGTAAATAAATTAGTGGGAAAACAGCACTCTCCATATTTACAGCCATATCAAATTACACAATAACAGATATCTATTTGCAATCAAAATCAAATTGTAACAAGCAACACCATTTTCTGCCTCACTGCTCGCAGATTGTTATCCATTTGCGGATGAGACACCGCACTTCCACATCTGCTTTGTGGAGTGGTTGCCTCTCCAGGAGTATAATGTTACCATGAAAGCGCATCATTTCATTTCACCAATGAGATAATAGGAACATTTTAATGGGAAGGGCCAAATTCGTTCAATATTTACGCGGGTCTTTTGTGCGTTGTTTATATAAATAATTAAATATTGGGGCGCGAATGTGATACTCGTGTACGAGAGACAGAGCCGGATCTTGATGGTAAAAATGATTGCCGCCGGCGATAATCTTATTAAAAAAAAACACGCTTGTATTTAAATGTACTAAAAAGTGAAAAATAAATTTTCGGCCAAAAAATGTTTGCCTCCCTCTCCAAATAAAAGGTAGGCGTTTAAGATATTGATACAGATTGCGGAATTTTGTTGTTGAGCGCGTGGGAAAAGGAATGCGCCCGAGGTTTTATTTGGAGAGTGAGGCAAAAAGTTTTTAGTCGAAAATTTTGATTTTTAGTATGTACATTTAAATATGTGCGCGTGTTTTTTCAAATCTTTTTTTCACATAATATATTTTTCTACTTTTTAGTCTTAACATTAACCAGCATGCAAAATCACTTCGGTAGGAAATTTGTGAGCTCGTTAACTAATTTCGCATACAAAACATTGATAAATTAAATATGATATGTTTATTTATTAATTAGTGAATCTGAATTCATTTATGTATTGCATTCGAGAATAAATACGTGTACAAGATTTCTGCTCGATTGGACATTGGGAAGCGGGTGAAATATCGATTATAAGATTTCGTCCCGACAAACAGGTAAAGCTAATAGAAGTGTGGGAAACTTTAAACACTATTGCTTTCTGTAAGCAAGATTTCACCTCAAAAAATTCTAAAAAGTTGCATTTAAGAATATTTTTATACTTAAACTAAATTCACTTCAATGAAATTTAAGATATAAACACATTTATAATAAAAACGTAATATTGTAACGTACATTTATATTATTTATGCACTAGCCGTATACCTACCCGTAACAAATCACGGGACATAGAGATTTCAGGATTTTAGAGCTGAAAATTCACGAATAGAAAACCATTTGTTTTTTTAAATTGACTTTATTCGCTTAAACCTAAAACATAATAATATAAAATAGTAAAGAACTTGAAATTTGCAAGGGGAACCCCCTTTTGTGTCAACTAAACCGCGAGCTGATTGCGTGCCACACTCTAATTATCTAAAGTTGTAATTTCAACACGTTACGGATGTTTCGGATCGACAGACAACGAAATTATCATATTTAGATTAGATTAGATTTGGCGTTGACGTTGTAGAGATTATCCATAATCATCCAATTGTATTCGTATTTTTGCTTCTACTTTTTAATTCTGTCATTCAAGATAAGCGATCACGATCACGTTCCTACTGTTAAGTACTGGTATATATTTACTAATATTCTTTGTATTATTATAAATACGCTGTGTGAGTCGAGAATATGAAAACAAAATACCTACGTATAATTGATGTCCTGTATGAAGATGCCAGTTTTTTAAACTTTTATTATCACTCTGTAAAGTTAGCCAAGACCCAAACCACTGCATTTGTGAATTTTTTGCTGCGAGACTTCACAATTGAATTTTTTGCTGCGACACAAATACATCACAAAATTGCACAAAGTTATTTATTATGTTTCGTCATTTCAATGCTAATTCAGTGTTTATATTTATTTTTATGGACCTACATAGAATGAAAAGTAAGTCACGATAACATTTCTTTCTGATGTAATAAGTTGTCGATCAATTCAAGAGGCCTATTGTTAATAATTGACACAAAACATTATCTGGGAGCATCTCAATCATTGTATATTACATTCGAGTCTTTCCGGATCGCGACAAGCTGCAGACAACAAAGTACAGCCCTTCTGAGCTACTACCACAATCCAATCCAGTTTACGGGCTATCGGCGTATTAGGGTGCGATCAACCACGAGGCGGTTGCGACAGTAACCGAGACTCGAAAGGCTCTTTATACAAAGGTTCTCAAACAACCGCACACAAAAATAATCTCAAAAAATTTGATTTCTTTAAATAGAAATCGGACACAAAATATATGTGTCGCATCAACATTCTTAATATTTTAACACTAAACTAAATGCTTGTGCTATGAAAATAGGACTATCTTGCTGGTGTCCTGGAATGGAGCTCGAACCACCAATCTAAGATTAGATCACTAAGCGAGAGTTATAATCACTACACCAACAAGCTACTCTTTAATTATTGATTTTATTTTGTAATTTATTGTTATAGACAATTTAGAACAAAGGCATACATAATAAATATGATATATATTTAATAGGAAAGTAGACATCAAATCTATTGTAAATTATGCTCATTGCAAGCGTTTAAATAAAATAATAATGAATAAAACGCATTATTATGGCATAAATAAAGTATGTAAGAAGGCATTGTATATAAGAAAAGAGGAGTATCAAGGAACATAGAAATAAAGCATAAAATTAACACAGAAATAATAAGCAATCAATAATGCGTATGAAGAATATGAGTGTCTAGGAATATAGAAATGAAACATAAAAAAATTAAATCAATACAGATAGTATAAGTAAAATATTAAGCTAAGCATTATTCATATGCAAGTAAGGGTATTCAAGAACATTAATGTAAAGCATGAAATTAGTATACAATTACGTAAGAAAGAAAAATAGGAGTATCAAAGATAGAAATAAAGCACACGTACAGAAAATAAACAAAGAAATAATAAGCAAGAAAGCGTGATACATATAAAAATATGAGTTTTTAGGAACAAAGAACTAAAATATAAAATAAAATATAATGTTATGATCAGAACACTTATTAAATATGAGGATGGGAGTGTACCTACATAATATATCGTAAAAAATCAGCAAAGCCTAAATAATATGAGGAGTATTCAGGAACATCAGAATAATTTTGATAAAATGTATTCATAGCAAAAAGGTATACAAACATAATTTTATCCCTCGGCACACCGTGATAGAATATATTTGTACGCAACCATGATGTCAACTAGGGATGGGTCGTCGACGTATTTACCGTCGACGAAACGAGACCGTCCACGTCCATCCATCGACGAGACGATCAACTAGTTGAATTCGTCAACTAGTTGACGCGTCAACTTCGTTACGCGGACGTCGCGGACGTTCTATCTAAACATCGGGACGATGGTCAACTGTCTACGGTTCAACGCGACGCTTCTCGACGGCTCAACCGGTGGCTATTTTTATGACGTTAATTTTTAAAATTTAAAGAAGTTCGAAGGAATATAGTTTCGGGGAAAGTAAAACCGCTACTTGTGCTTATATGTAAAAAGAAATATTTTATTATTTATTTGTTTACGCACATTATAGGCTTTTACATATTGTTTTATATACTTCTTTCTATATATAACAAAGAAAGAAGTAGGTATACACAGCAATATCAGGTGTTAGCAGTAAAATATAAATATAAACTACATATATAAGCAGTGAAAGTATTGGGTATAAGCATTAAAATGTGAGTAAATAAAATGGAAGGAAACAATGATTTTGCGTAATAAAGGCACCAGTTATGAGGTGCGGTAAAAAATACTTTACATTTATTTATTATCTATAAATTTATAAATAAATACATAATTTAAAAATACTTTACATTTGAGATGTTATATAGAAATTTATTGAAGAATACATCTTTCAAAGTCAGGCTTTCACTTTGTGGTGACATTATTAATAAATAAATATATCTGTATTATTTGTCAACTTTAGTTTAAGGCTCAATCTGAGAAAAGGAACGTTGTTCCCGAAACATGTAAAAAACCAATAAAAAGTGGTGTAAACAAAATTATAATAGATTTATTTTTTATCTATAAAGTTGAAAATAGGGAATTTTTAATAAAAATTAATTAAACCTAAATTCAAGATTATATTACATATATAATAATTAATGTTGGACTCCTGAATAAGGACCATAGTTAGGTATAGAAAATTTTATTCCCTACAAGTTTGTTTATCATTTATATGCTAAAGTTGAAAAGTAAGGAAATAACACAATAATTAAATTTTAGCATCCCTTTTCAGGTAGATATAAGAAGTCGAGATCGATCGAATAAAATATTGATTTTAGAAAAATATCTAGCCGGCCTGTTAATTAATAATAGTTCAATAAAAAATAAAATAATTAAACAGAATTGTTTTATTTTATACAGCGTAAAATTGGGAATTCACCGAATCGTCGCACGTGACATCACAAAAAATCAAGTAAAAAAATAATAGATAATAGCTTATTAAGCCTATCTCGCCCTACGCATGTATTCAAATTTCAAATCTCTAGTCATAGTTCGTGTACACAGATCTGCACTCTATGGTAGTGTACTTTAGAGTTGAAATGAAATTACCCGTCGAGCCGTCTATGACGTCTATGGCATCTATAAGTCGACAGCGAGAGATGAGAGAGAAATAAACGGAGACGTTTTGTCTTGCTCTCGCTCGTTGCTTTGCATTGCGTTAATCTCGAATCGTCCACCGACCACGGCGTCCGCTGTCCACCGTCTACGAATTCAACTAGTCCATGCGATAAACGTAAACGGTCGACGCGTCGATGCAACGTCAACGGTTGATTTCAACTAGTCCGTCGATTCAACGCCCATCCCTAATGTCAACTCATGTTATCTTAAATAATTGTTATTTTTAATATTTGAAGCATCGGCTTAGAGACGTACCGTACGTACGTTTCAAGAAAAATCATTTCAACAATTTTTACATCCGTCTTTAAAAGATATTAACGATAGTATTAAATGGAGAAGAATTTTATTTGTAGATAATATAACTAATTTATTATCTGAATCCTTCTCTAAGAACAAAAGACCTGCATTTTATACTAATAATAAGATTGGTAAAATTCCTTTAAACAATAAAGATAAAAATAATACTTTAAACAATGATCAGTTAACTTGTAACTCGAGTCGAGGTGTTATATTGAGACGACATCGTGAAATTTTAATATAATAATTAAAGAACATATGAGATGTCTTAATAATAATAACTTCTTCGAATTTTCGAATCATCTCATAAACTCCAATCATAATTTTGATATAGAAACAGGAGTAAAAATATTAAATACAAATAATAAAGGATTAAAACTTAATAATACGGAATTTTTTTATATTCGTAAAGCCATAAAAATAATATTCCTCTAATTTTTAAGCAAATAAACTTTCTGTATAGTCCACTGTTTGATTCGGCATTATTGGGTAAAGTGTAAGACATAAATTCTTGATCTCTTTTTGGTAGGAAACTTAGTGCATGTTAACCTTTGGTTCGATTAACACGCATTTGATAGGAAACTCAGTGAATGTTAGCCTTCGGACACGTACGTGACAAATATTTTGGGAAGATGTTAGTATGTAAATAATACTACGGCTGCGGTGTGTATTTACATGCTTTCTGTGTAGTGAACTGAAGAAGAGGCGGGTACGTCTCGAAATCGGTAGACTAAAAATTTCCATATGCCCTTATATATCTACTAGCATAACTAACAATTTGTTAAATGTGATTTAAAAAATTGTGGCTTTGTGATAGTTGTTGTTCTACATTTCCTGAAAACTGAATTCCATATATTGTAAATAGAGACAAACTTTCCCTGCCAAAAAAATGTTAATTTATATTTTAATTATTAAAGTCCTATTCTCTCACTTAGTGAAAAAGTTAATCTATGTAAGCAAATTTGAAAATTACACCCAGAAATCAAATTGATCGAAATTTCTTACTCTGTGCCCCAGCAGTTCCAGAACCTTATCCGAGCCAGCCCACCTCTTATTCAAAGGCAGCGTCATTAAACTGATGATATTGAGAACTCATTCAGCCACCATTCAAACGCCGCATTTGTTGTGATCTGCTTGAGAGATGTCGGCTTACTTGCAACCCGACACCGCAGCGCGCGCGGGCCGCGCCGGTTCAGTGCGAATTACACGCCCGAAGTGATCCCGTCACTTCGCATTCATTCAAATCCAGATTGCGCGCATCCTTCCACTACTGACCTGCGCAAGGACAGTAGCAGATTTTTTTTCTGTAAAAATTTCAAATCTACCCCTGCAAGAATTGTTATTTGAATCAATCGTTTTTAATTTAAATTGATATTTTTAATTTCAATAATTGCGACAAAATCTAAATTATGATAACGCGGTGTATTCCAAAAATCTTCTTTTGTATAAAATACTATATGTACTCTAATCTCCTCCAAAGTATTATCTTTGGTTAACTGCGCACTTCTTCTTCCAGGGGTCCCGAGATTATTGGAAAAACTTCTGGAAGTCATCTTTTGGAATAGTGTTCAGCCGGGCTGTCGCGTTTTCGATAATTTCTTCTTTATATTCAAATCGGGTCCATTTCAGCGGCATTTTTAATTATATAATAGCCAAAAATCATATGTAGCCATGAGTAGGAAGCCTGATAGACCAGAAGTGTTTGGCCACGAAAGCCTGAATCAGGTGCAAAGAATGGAAATTCCAAACGGAGTTTCTTCTGCTCCATTTTTGGCAGCATTAGCATGAATTTTGCGGGCACTCCCCTAGGAATGTAACTAATGTTTATCCCCACCTCGTTCGCAAGTTCTCAGGCTGTGATACCCTGCATGAACAGAGCCCGCACTTGGTCAGTCACATAGTTGTTGGAGAGTCTACCGGGATGCAGTTTGCTAATGTGCGACAATCTTTATCCGAGAGATGCCCGAAATCCTGTTGGATCTCGCGAATGGTTTCCACTTCGATATCGAAAAGCTTTTGGCAAAATTTATCGCTATATCGCTGCCCAAGTCTCTCTGTTATTTTACAGCAATTGACAATCCGACATGCGCTAACTTTGCTTCTACGCTCAGAAGCTGGCGGTTTTTGCGGGCGAGAAAAATTCACGCAAGCGCATGAATGGCCACTCTCTCCACTGAATGTCACATCTACTATTGGACATCTAAAGTTAGTGATGGTTATATCGTTATTTTAACCGGTTATACACGGTGCAGTTACTTGAGATTTGTATCTGATTCTATCAATGATTGGTAACTGAAATATAACTATTGTTGCAGTGGTTGCCTGGCAAATTGCGAAAAATAAATTACCAATCATCAACACAATCGTATACAAATTTGATTGAGTCCTGGAAAAGGGAGAACATGATGTCTAAATAACCTGAGGCAATAGTTTGGGCAAGCTTTGCGTGGCCGCAGTAAACAAATTAATAATAGCCAACGTCCGTGTCGACATATAATTATAACTTTATCTAGGTTATTAGTACACATATTATCATTAATAAGTGATCTTCTAACAGTGTCATCTCCTATTGGAGACCGGCGATCATATTGGCGATCGTGACTATTCACCGCCGCACGGAACAACGCAGTCAAGTTGCGCTGGTACCAGTTCTTCAATTACGCAGCCATGAGATGCGGCGTCTTCCTACGCTACTTTTTCGACTTGTTTTTCCTTTTTGGGTTGTTTAGACTATACTTTGATCCTCTCATTATATGTCGATGATACTCGAGCTTTCTTATTTTGATGGACCGCAGAACTTTTCGGCCTTTTTAATTACCTACGCCGAAATAAGTTAATTTAGATCCCCGAAAGCACATTTACTAATATTCTAACTTATTACTATGAACATTATCCAATATTCAATATATTCTTTTATAATCTGGCACACAAATCAATGATTACATTTATAATGTGCAATTACCAAAATCATTTACAAATCCCGTCAAAAAAACCACTTTATAGTAGGTACCTACCGTTCATAGCAGCACAAATCCACCCTTTATTTAAGCCACTGCAAGATAATTAATTAGATTTGTAGGAAGTCTGCTCGATTTGAATTAATATAATGTGGAATGTACACCTTCTATATATTTTGGCAAACACGCATAGACGAATACGGTAGGTACAAACGACATTTGGACAAAGACACTTCACCTTCATGGGACCGAAACTATACATTATACCTACCTCGTAACATTTGAGGAATAATAGAGATAGAAATCTTGAAATGAAATTGTTGTTTGAAATTGAATGTTATACTGAAAATTATTGTACTGTAAATAGCAACCACAGAATTAGCTGCATTTTGTATTATTTAATTTGCAATTTTATAACTATGCAAAAGTATTAATTTCGTAACATTTTATTTTAAAGTTTTAATGGATTGTTCAATGGCACAAAAAAATTAAAGTGGTCGAAGAACAATTATTATTTAACATTTAAATGTAATCTAGCTTTAATAGTTGCGGATTTAAACCACTGTAGGTACAGAAGTGAAGTTCTATATAACCCTATAGAAGAATAATAGGTTTAAATTAAAAACCTAACTCCTTATTATATGCATCAACGTATGTGTATCTTACTAAAAAAAAACATATTCAATATTATATATAGTCTTTATAGGTAGGTACCAACCTAATCTTAATGGGCCGTACCCCCAATTCAAACACGAGAATTAATTTCTCTATTGAATCGAGTAGTTTTAATTTAAAAAAAAAAAAATAATAATTTTCTATATTGTATCTGTACTTGTAATATTGTAACTATGTACTAAAATTAATAAAAAAATAAAAGACTACCTACATTACTCATTTCTTCCGATTCCATTTCAAGCCAAAATAGTAGGTATTTATATCAGATTTGTATTTCATTAAATATGGAGAAGGATTTTTCAAAGGATAAGGGAGGGATGGAATGTTTCGTTAGGGCTCCAGACACTCGAAATAAAATCTGTAACGCGATTGGCGGTTTTGGTAATACTGGAGGGGATGATGGGGTGGAGTAAGCAAGGGATGATCGCCAATAAAAGACATATCAGCAACCACCAAAAAACAGTTGGTTTGCACTCTATCATTCAATTCTGACGTTAGTAAGAAGTAGTGATGTTTTTCGAACAAGTTAGTATACTCACTGAATGTTTGTGTTAAAAATTATAGTTTTGCAGTTCATAGAAAAAAAATAGTGTACCAGTGAAAAATGAAGAAAGAGGTGATCCATTCTATTGCTTAATTATAGGCAAATTATATAATTTCATTGCTTTATTATGTACATATTTTACATAAAATAAAAATAAAATTATTGCATTTTATATAATATTCGTAAAAAAAAATCAGGATCACTTTCGTAAAAGTACGAAACAATTTTCTTTTAAATTCGGGAGTATTAAAAATATGCAACGGATGTTTCTATATGTTTATCATTTACATGAATGTTACGGCCACCCATGTTTTCATAATTTAATATATCAATCTCTGAATTCGTTTGATACTTATAATAAAAATATTTCACGGCTTTGTATGCATATATATCATTTGTGTTTGAATGAAGTACAGAACTAGTTCCAGTTATAAAAAAATACGAGTACCTACCTACTTATGCCCTGCGGAAAAAATTAAATATATTTCTGAAGCCTTGATGTTGATTAAAAGTCTAATAAAACTATTTTTTTATATTACTTAATTATTGATAGATAATTCTGACAGGTGCATTATCGAGAATGTTTAAACTGGTCCTGTATCTTTATTTTGAGGACCGTTTCATCACTAAAATATATATTATTAAATATAACACTTTCTCATATGGTTTAATTAATGATATAATTGAATATATTGCAATATAAGGTAACAATACCGGATTGCAGACATACCGAAAAAAATTTGACAGGATCAACTTCACAAAACATGTCAGCAGTAGTGATGCAACGAATACTACTTTCACGAATACGAATATGAATATCAAGCCTTCTATTCGGCGAATACGAATACGAATACGAATAATTCAACAAGGTAATAAATAATACACCACTGTTCTTTTTTTACTAAGAGATTTAATAATTAAAATTACCACCGAGAAATTTTTGTTCAAAAAGCGCAACATTTCTTTTATCCGTTAGTACATACCCAGCGGTCGAAAATAAATATCACTATAAAAACATAAATCAAAAAATAAAACATACAGATATGAACTAACTTAAATTTTTGGTACACGATCTGGTCCCAATTTTTTTTTTAAATTTTGAATTGAATTGAATTGAAATTGTAAATTTTAAAAGAATTGTGAAAAGGTCGATCTAAATCCTCTTATAATCCTCTCTATAATGTCATGCACTATTAATAAAAGACTTTTACTTAAGAGACTCGGTTTGAATCAAAATTTTAATAATCTTAAAAAAAATGTCTATTGTAAAAAAATACGTTTGTTTACTAGGGGATTTAATAATTCATGAAAAAATACTTTAACTGCATTATAAATGCGTCTTAAATATAAGCGAATAAATAAACTTCCGCTGTGAAGCTCGCAAAGGTGGGATTTAGTTAATGTCTGTACCTACAATGTTACACTCTGTATAAATACCCAATTTTAATAAATGATCACCAAGTTTTTAAAACAATATATCAATTAATAATTTCTTTCCCAGGAAAAATGCGCACAAATGTCAAATTTCTCCATTGAGCACATACTGAACAGAGCCGGACAAAAGACGTGCCCGTCGTATCGCGGGGAAGAAGCGTCGGAGGAGCGCGCGAGGCGGGAAGCGTCGCAGGATCTCCCGCGCTGTCAGATGGCTTTCCAAAACGAGCGATTCCACCAGTTCACGTTTCAGTGGTTGAACTGCACGCGCTACCACCCACCGAAACTACAAAGTTAGTAAATTTATGAAATGTGTTAAGCTCATCGATAAATTTACCCGCATACTCGGCCGTGTTCTGAAATAAGCAATATTGAATTTGAATCGAATCGGACAAACGGTGTGGATTTGTATAGAGAACAGACAGACAGACAGACATTGAGTTTTATAGGTACAGATAATATGCGGTGTTTTTTTATAGCCTTATGTAATTTACGTAAAAAAATGATGTGCAGTAATATATTTATTATATTAAATTTCTCGAGACTTTCACTATTTTTCGTACCTATACGAGGCGCAGGGTCTCCATCATAATCTTTTCAAATAAAATTTACAGGAATTTAATTGCACAGGAGTTATCAAAAAGATTTGCTCTCAAATATAAAGCACTTCTTATTTGATAATTTTGTTCCACTCCTTTATTCTGAATTTAATAATATGACGTGTTATTTAACAAAATATATTTTATTTATTTGTTTGGAAATATAACATATACTAGCATATTTCATATAGACAATAATTCTAAAATATAGTATTATTAATTAATAATAATATATAAATTAATAATAACAAAAGTAAAAATATTATATAAAACATGAAAATAAGTGTTCAATAAGTGAATAATACTAAATAAAAACGTATAAAGATAAGTTAAACTTCATTTACGTCGTTCATTATCATCTTGCGTCGCAGAGTATTATGTACATACCTAGTACCTACCTATGTAAATGTGAATTAAATGTTTAACTAATTAATTTTAAATAAAATGTAAATACGACGCTGGACGATATCGGTCGAAAAGTTGTTATAAGCTCGGCACACTCCCACTAAGAGTGAGTGCAGTCCAGAATCGGTGTGAGTTATAGCTCCTATAGAAATATGAAAGAGGTAGTGTGATCTTGTTGCCCTTGCCGGGACGTGGATATTTATAACGGTTAATAGAGATGGATAGTTAAATTGATTTCGACCAATCTTATATAATTTTATAATATCGAGAGCTGTGCTTCTGTTTGTAAAATATTGAAGTATTTCAATGAGTTTGCATACAGCATAACTCGATAAATATTTAATTATTTTCCTAAGGAGGGCAGAAGAAAGAAGGGACTAAGCGCCAACCCGGAAGGCACCCACGAATACCGTTCACGGCAGCGCAGATTGAAAAACTGGAAACAAGCTACAAGAAATCTGCGTACCTCAACACAGATGAAGTCCTCAAATTATCCAGCTGCTTGGATCTCTCCGACACCAGGGTAGGTTTACTGCCTTATATAATTAACTTAAAAGCATCTATATACTTAAAATAAAAACAACCACTATCTGGTTAAATTTTGATTAATACGATTGATTTGATTTTTCAGATTAAAATATGGTTTCAAAACAGACGCGCCAGGGAAAAGAGAGAGAGAGGTGGCAATGATGACGAATCAAACGTTACTGGTCCCAGCTTGGAACCCGGACTAGCGACACATGATGTACCTGAAGAAAAGCAGTATTGCAATGCAATTTCCTACCACAGCAGCTGAAGATGGCTACCATAAAAAGAGTGATAATAAAAGCATCGATGTTATAATAATTTGTCCCAAATTAAAGTAATATTAGAATTATTTCATTTTAAATTAATACGGAGATTTAGACGAGTAGTTAGTTGTAGTTTTAGACAACTTAGTTTTGAACGAGTATTTTGCATTGACAAAGGTAACTACAGGTACCGATATGCTAAATGGGAGTACACGTAACTTTTTCACGCGTCTCTGTCTTCTAAACAATCATCTATTGTGTAGAATATTATCTCCTACTTTGCACGATGTGTCTTGTTGCAAGGGATACTTTTTCCTGTCATCATCATTCAATAAATGTATGGGAAACAAAAAGGATGTTTTTTTCCGTTTATCCCAATAAAGGACCGGTAATTTTGTCGTCAAACCGTCACTTTCAGATATCTTAATTTGTATAATGCTTTTTATTATTATGACAATTTTATTATTTATTTATTTCAACTTATATTCAATAAATTTC
This sequence comes from Agrypnia vestita, assembly GCA_016648135.1. Classification (NCBI taxonomy): domain Eukaryota; kingdom Metazoa; phylum Arthropoda; class Insecta; order Trichoptera; family Phryganeidae; genus Agrypnia; species Agrypnia vestita. The sequence continues at coordinate 40,376 of JADDOH010011020.1, read as the reverse complement.
CATTTTTTACAATTTACATTACAAATATTATCATACAATAATAAATTATCATACAATAAAATATGTAACTACCCAACTAGGCAGGCCTGTTTTAGTGCAAGTTACATATTTCAATTTAAAACACAAAATTTAACTATAGGTGTAGGTACTCATTAGTTAATAATTTAGAGTTTAATTAAATTAGTACATTATAAAAAATTTAATTAGATTATTACGATACAAATAGTTTAATTAAATTAATGCAATACAAAAAGTTTAATTAAATTAATACAATAAAAAGTTAAATTGAATAAACACATTATATTAAACATGGGCTTGGTATGTTATTTAAACTAAAACACCTACAAAAATATTAGCAAAATTGAACATTAATTAATCTATAACAGTAGTTTTCTAAATAAGATATAAATTTTATAAATATTTAAAAAGAATAAGAAAAAATATATAATGATAGTACTCATTTTACTAAAGAGTTTTATTTTATAATTTCCATTAATTTCTTTTCAGTGTTTTGCACAACGAATTTTGGAATACACTTCCCATGACGAGGAGCCTCTTATTATTTTTGACGAGCATCAGTAATCCGAAGAAATCGTTTTAAGGGGACCTGCGAATATTAGAAAGTCGCAATCGTTGAATATCGCTGTTGTAAACATTTTCTCGTCGAAATGTGCGCGATTTTTTAAAATTACAGCTTTATTGCCAGAAGGTAAGGGTAAAGGTAAAGTCTTTCGTGGGCATCGAGCGAGTCTCGAGAGGTGTCCGACAAGGTTCCCGTCTTTGATGGTAACGACCAATAGACACGAGGAATTAACTCTGTTTAAATGCTGTTGACTGTTACCGTGAGAATTTTGAGATTTTTTAAGATTATTATTAAAGAATAAAATAATTTTACTAGTTAAAATTATTACTATCGTCCATTTACTAAAAATATTGAGAATTGAATGTGAAAAAAAGGATAAATTTATTAATGTAATATGGAGCCTTCATCAAGTCTTATCCAGCACTACCTTTCTACTCATCTCTCATTTAATTAGTGAGAGATGTCTATACAACTATAATATACATTTTTGTCCTTTTTTCCTTTGAAATTAAAATATCTTATATGTATACTATGTATTGTATAAATTGCATATTTATCGCAATTGACATTCAACGTTTCAATATTACACCGGAATGAGTAAAAAATAAATATTTTAAGATTAAATAAAATATTATGATTCTTATATTGCGTGTATTTACGGTGCGATACATGAAATGATAGCTATCCTTTACAATTACAAAACAATTACAAAAAAAGTACAGACGACCAATAATTGTTACTTTGGCATCTGAAAGCATCTGAAGACCGACTTGCTGATACGGAAACTATGATCCAGTTTTCCAAAACACTCTGATATCAGTTCTCACGGCATGTAGCTGAATTCTGGGTTAGCAGAGATTACTTTTCTATTTTAAATGCAAATACAAAATAGTTTTAAAGAAAACTATTTTAATGTAAAATACCTTTATTCAAATAAAATGCCTTTAGTTAGTGAAGACATTAATTTATTTCGCTGATTTTAACACTAATATGTGTACAAACACTTCATCTTTCATGTTCCATCTATGTGGTCTCATCATTCCACCAAATGAAAATAGTCGTTCAACAAGAGCAGAACTTACATAGTTAACAAGTACTATATTTAAGGAAAAGTTTTTTCACAGTAGGATATCGTTCAAGGAATTTAATCTATTGTCATCATCTTTTAAATATTGTCGTAGAGCCTCCAAATATTCGTGATTCCAACTATTCGAATATCGAATTGTTAATGATAATATATTCGAATATTCAAATATATTCGTAAAATTTTTAAGAATGGAATAATTTACTTCGGATGATAAATACATTCTATATATTTAAAAAAACACCAGTTTAACATAAACATAATTGTTGTATGTTATAAAAAAACAAAAAATATATTGAAAAATAATGTTGAATTTAGAAACAAAAAATGTTTAAAAAAAACACAAAAAAATATCTCGATAACTGAATTTTTTTAGATATGTTTACTTCATATCTCACACCCCACGTGCAAGTTTTTTGAAAATTATTTTGTATATAACTTCTTGTTTGTCGGCTCAAATATTTATGAAAGCTTAATACTAAAGAATAATAGAAAGCCGACAAAACGCTTTGTATTAAACGTAAGTGCTTATTGTAATAAAAATATAAAGATAAGCATGACTTTAAAAAAAAGGCAAATGCAAAAGACGCCCGACTTCATTATATATATCCCATAACGGTAGTTATACCTGAAATGACTTTCATCGCTTGCAAATGACTTTCAGGGTTCGTAAACCTTTGTTTCGTTTGGAAAAATATCAAAAATCTTATAATATAAATATGAGCGAATACTTTACGAATACTTTTTAAAGTATTCGAATAACGAATGGGCGAATATTTCGAGGTTCGAATATTCGGATTGGAGGCTCTAATTGTGGTGTTTCCAGATCTATTGTAATGTTGGCATTATCACTAGCTACAGAAGAGAGTCGGTCTCAATATTGGAAAAACTTACGATGGGTGCATTTATAAAAAAAGAATTTTCGATGAAATTAAATGTGTAAAAAGTACGAAGCATGAAAAAAAATTAAAGACAAGCATTTCGCATTTTAAAAATACAAAATAACTTTTTAAAAGTATTTTAAATAAAATATAAAATACAAAATAAAAATAGGTATTTTGCATTTTAAATACCTAAGTATATTTATTTCAAATAATTCACGTCCTCGTGGGTAAGGTAAGAAAAATGAAAATGGATTATTAATCTTCGGATTCGGAATGTATGAAATTCTAAAAATAATGTTTAGATCCAATAATGATTACGGAGTGAGACGCATTGATTTTAGCGTATAAAAACAACGAATTAAATTAGTATCATTAAATCATGCTATTTGGTGAACCCAACTACGTCCAAGTTATCAATATAGCGTAGCGTGCCTAGTGAAATTTGGTCGTCAAGACCAATGAATGAAGTGTTAGATTCAAAAACCATTGTAGTTGTAATAAGTGGTATTGGAATCTGCGTTGGCGAAAATTGATCGAAGAGGCCAGAGGCTATGTGGAGCTGATAACGATTACAACCTTTCAAATTGTTGTATTGTTTGAATATGTACGAACACTTCAAAATAAAAAAAACGTAATGTAACATTCATCTACTCCACGGTAAGAAAATCCATACATTATCAAAATTTTGAAAGTTGTACAAATGTCCTAAATCAGTTTCTTTCGTATATTCGTATATTATATAGACCATGCTAGAGACACATATGGTCCTTCTCATGGCATGGTGTAAAATCTTTCTCAGAGCATACACATAAAAATATTGTTGAGAAGTTTCTTATCGGCGGCCTTCATAGCCCAGTGGGCATGACACCGGCTTCTCGCACCGAGAATTCTGTGTTCGATTCCCGGTGAGGTCACAATTAATCTATGTGATTTTCTCAAGGCTGACTGTTTTGTGATATGTTTCGCTTATGTAATTGGGCCACTAGGCCCACTAGTTGAAGGGTAAAAAATGTATGAAATATTGTATTATTGATCGAATCGGTGATAACTTTCATGATTATGTTCAAAATGGATGATGCTGTCACTCTCGAAACTCGAGTAATATAATTTAACTCAAGTAGACTATACATATATGTTATTTATATATAAATCTCTTAATTTCCAATTTAAGTACGTCTATCACTACGTAACTCGCTGGAATTACCGCAGTAACACTGATGATCACTAGCTGCTAATGAGGCGCGGGCGCCCGAATGTGACACAGGTCGTTATTAATTAAAATATTGTGTCCCGTGATTTTCCACGGGTTTATGGCTAGTTGTTATATATTTTTTGTAGGAAAGTGCGGGCGATTGCGTTAGGGGAGTGTAAGGAGCATGAATACAATAAATGCAGATATTAAAGTGTGATTACGTAATTGCGGTCGTTATTTCAATGTTGTATATTGTATAATTCACTGATGCTAAGTGAGTAATGACTATTTGTATTCTCTACTGCAAGCACTTAATAGAAGGTAAAACATTATTCACCACCTGTTCCAGGCGCCACGCCATTTTGCTAGACGTAAGCAACAACGGTTATGCGTAGGTACCCCATTTACCAACATTTCATTTTACACAAATTTAAATAATAATTTATTCACAGATCTTCGAACCTCCTGGACACTTTGTGAGAGCATCAGGCATCACAATGTGTTCAAAATTTTTCTGCCACTTGTCAGTCCAATTAGGCTAGATTCGAGTACTTCCTGAGAATGGGAAAAAAATTAATATACATAAACCTAACAGTGAATAGTGTACCTTAACCGTATTTCACTGTTAAATTACTAATTTCTTCCTTTTCCATTTTCTTTTCAATTGTAAAAAAAATATTATATTATTAATATATTTTTTAAGGCTGGACATTCGCCGCAAATGCATACCTATTTAGGCGTTAACTAGCTGGTTGGCCCGGCTTCGCTCGGGACCATAATTCGGTAAGCATAGAATTGTGTTGACGTCTCTTTTTTGCTGGTTTCGGCACCTTTGATTGGATTGTCTTGCTGGACCGTCTTCGCTTTGCCAAATTATCGCCTTGCCATGCCGCAAATGCCAAAAAAACAGATATTTTAGCGCACAATCTTAACATTCTAGAGAGAACTTTCCAAAACTTTCTAGAGCGTTCCGAAATCTTATAGAACTTCCTGGAATTTTCTAGAACTTTCCCTTTCCAGAACCTTCTAAAGCATTATAATTCTTTCTGGAACCTCTAGACTCACTCCCCCACTCAGTTAGGAACCTTATAGATCTTTCTGATAGCTTGTAGAACTTTCTCCTTCCAGAACTTTTTAGAGCATTCTCGAACCCTCTAGAACTTTCCTGAACCTTTAAAACTCGCTGACACATTTTGCAACTCAGTTTGAAACTTTCTCCATCCAGAACTTTCTAGATCATTCTGGAACCTTCGCTTAATTTTCTGGAAACTTCTAGACTCACCGATGAACTCAGCCACTCGGTTTGGAACCTTATAAACTCTCCTTCCAGAATCTTCTAAAGCATTCGAGAACCTTATTGAACGTTCTGGAACTTTCTAAACTCACTGACATACTCCGCCACTCAATTTGGAACCTTATAGAACTTTTAGGAATCTTCTAGAACGTTCTCTTTCCAGAAATTTTTAGAGCTTTACCGAACATTCTGGAACCTTCTAGACTCACAGACACACTCCGCCACACTGTTTGGAACGTTAGAGATTTTTTGGGAATCTTCTACAGCGTTCTCCTTCCAGAACATTCGAGAATTTAATTCAACGTTTTAGAACTTTCTAAGTTCACTGACACACTCCGCCACTCTGTTTGGAACCTTTTAGAACCATCTTGAACATTTTCATTCTAGAATCTTCTAAAGCATTTGAGAACCTTCATGAACGTTCTGGAACCTTCTAGACACACCGACACACTCCGCTACTCACTTAGGAACCTTATAGAACTTTTAATAATCTTCTAAAACGTTCTTCTTCCAGAATTTTCTAGAGTTTTATCGAACATTCTAGAACCTTCTAGACTCACAGACACACTCCGCCATACTGTTTGGAACGTTATAGAACTTTCGTGAATCTTCTAGAACGTTCTCCATCCAGAACATTCTTGAACTTTATCGAACAGTCTGGAACTTTATAGAATCACAGACACACTCCGCCACCAGAATTTTATAGACCTTTATCAAACGTTCTGGAACCTTCTCGACTCACCGCTTAGTTTGGAGCCTTATAGAATTTTCTGGAATCTTCTAGAACACTCTCCTTCCAGAACTTTCTAGAGCTTTACTGGACATTCTGTAACATTCTTGACTCACCGGCACGCTTCGCCACTTAGTGTGGAACCTTATCGAACTTTTGGGAACTTTCTAGAACGTTCTCTTTCCAGAACTTTCTAGAGCGGATTTTTCCGGAACCTCCTAGACTTACCGACACAGTCGTCGAGCCCATTCTGGCCTTCCATAACAAAACAATGTGCTAGAATGCATATTTTCGTCACCTACTCCCACCCACGCTCAGCCACCCCCACCAAACTCGCACATTTTAAATGGGACACCAAGGGCTATCCACCACCATAACCACCAGGGGGTGGTAGTATCTGGTTGTGAAAAAAACTTGGCGGATAGGGAAACACGGGTTTCTTTTTATATATATATAAATATATATATTATATATTGATTTTAAAATTGTGGGTTTTTATCATTCATCACAATGTATAGGTACGCTAGAATATATTTTTTTTAAATACAATATCTTGATATAATATTGAAATTTGGAGAATTCTTATATAAAAGTAGTAAACTGATAATTATCTATAATAATTAAGAAAATATAAGCATTAATCGACAGGCCGCGGCCAGGTTGTTTATTGTTAAAATTAATTTTAGAATCCGAAGCCAATTTACAAAAACGTGTTCTCAAAAAATTACTTTGAAGAGCTTGTTTATCTTGATTTGCGGAGATATATCAAGATAAAGGAGTATCAAATTTTTCCGAGCTACATTTTTTCAGGAAATTGAAATAAAAACAGAATATGAAAATTGATGCTTGGTTATGAAAAAAAAAATACACCGTGTAAAACATAAACATCAGTGTTTCGTTGTTTTTACCCAGAAAGTATAATTTTACCATTTTCATCAAAGGAGTTCTCCTTCATAACGATACTGCTTCGACATTTTCTGGAACAAGGAAGCGGCAAGGATTTCCCACGGAGATCTCGCTCGGGTCGTATTCAGTAAAATATTCATTGTGTAAAGCAAAGTAACAAAAGGAATACAGTAACAGTTACCAGTTACAGATATCGACAAATGTTGAGACATTTTGTGGTTCCTGCTGTATAGAATACACCTGGAATGGTGGTGGTAATTAGTTATGACCAAAACCGTTATTTTAACCGGTTACACAATAACCGCACTTGAGATTCGTATATTATTGTATTGATGTTTTTTTATTAAAAAGACATGCGAACGCAGAATAAGTGTCGCATCAATATTTTTTACTATTTTTAAACTAAACTAAACACCTGTGTCATGTAAATAGGAAATGAAAACTTGCTGGTGTCCTTGAATGGTGCTCGAACCACCGACCACTGAATGATTAGGCGAGAGTGATAACACCTAGGTATACCAATAAGCTTATAACTGATGTTACGGACAGGACGAGGCCTGCGCCTACCGTCAGGCAAACGGAACTTTCGAGCTCTGTAGTTGACGTAATCACGTCACACAAAAGGTAGAAATTTCTAATATGAATGAAGCAGAGCAAAGGCCCCTTTCAGGGCCACCGCCGATCGCCGTGGCCCGGTTGGGGATGGGTACCGTGCCAAGGACAGCGCGCGAGTTCTCGGCTGCGGTGGTTGTCCTTATACGCGTCGGGGCGTCAGGCGGCGGCACCCGGGAGAGGGGATGAGCGAATGCGGAGCCTCAGCTCCATGAGATCGCATCCCGCTGATGACAATGGAAATGCGTTTGAGTTGCATGATCTGAAATGTGTATGTTTTTACTGAGAATATTATATGAAAATATTAATGTTCAGATTTTTTAACATTTCAGAGCTCTCAAATATGATGGAAATTAATGGTTTTTTGATTTCAGATGGAACTGAATCACAATTATCGCATTTTCATTGTTTTAATAAAAAGAGCGGGCGGGAGATGGTTTTATTTGCACACAAGGCGCATTTTGTACCCTGTTATCATCATATTTGCCAGACAAGCAACATTAAAGTTGTCTCAACACTTATAAAAAATCAAGTAGTAGAGTCACACACATGCACACACGCTGTAAGACATAAAAGATTGTCTACAGATGACACAATAAATGGTTGACTGTATGGCATAACAGATTGCCAACAGATCACTGGTAAAAAAACATACATTTTTTATGGCAAAAAATCTAAATATTTTTTTTCGAATACATCATTAATGAGTAAATCACACTCACAATAATATGGGAACACAAGTCTGACAACACCAACACACCCCCAGCCGCCGCTTATGAGCGGCATACTGGGCTGGGTTTTTTCCATACAAATGCTCATGAAAACACACAAACCGGAATAACTTCCGTCAGAGGTGTCCGATTTTAATATTTTTTTTTGCATAATGATCAGTGGATCAAGACCTATCTATAGAATATACACACTCATATGTACAAATAATTTTGAATAAATTACAAAATTAGTTTTTTGTTGAAAAGTTTAAAAATTCATAAATATAGTAAGCTGCGACTTACAACAAAGTGTGATATATCAACAGATGCGCTGCGACGCACTCAATATAATAGACACAAAAAACTAAACCTAAAAGTTAATTTAGATTTTTAAGAAATTTATTTTTTGAAATTTCATAGCCCACCGGGCCAGAAAATGAGATATATTTTAACTGTTGCTTTAATAATAATGTCTCAAGGTTGCCACACAATATGCCAGGCTGTTTATTGAGACGCAGCCCATGTAATGGCATATATGTGAATCCTCCGGGGGAGGTGCGTTTAATTTAATAATTAAAAAACTGTAATATATGTAGTAGAAATAAGCGGCCGGAACGCGCCATTTGTATGCAAACTGTAACTTGTTTTAATTGGCTTCGAGGCCGGGGCCTCCTGGTCCCGGCCGAGGGTATAAATAACGCATTCAGGCGGACCGGCCTTCAGTCTGGTTTAAAATACCGTGGCAAACCCTTCACGTATGTTTCATTTACTTACCCGACTACCTCCTACGATTTTGCTGCCTGCTGACATCGACCGCTCTCGAGCCCGAGACGAAGTACTTCGCCGAGATCTGCTGTTGCTGCCCGCTGACGCCGAGCGCTCTCGCTTCACGCCTGGTATTTGACATCGGCGGCGATCGCGTCGCGGCGTGCTGACGCTGAGCGGACATTGTCACGCTCAGTACCTACTGCTTCTGCGGAGTGCTGCCCGCTGGCGCTGATTTGCCAAGCTAAGTATTCCATCGCAGTTCAACCGTCTTTTTTAAGACGATTTATTCTTGACGACCTCGTCGAGTTAGACATTTTGCTCGAAGCAAATTCTTTTGCTGTCGCCTCTGGTGCACATTCCCGTGTACTAATATCGCTCTTTTTCCAGCTGCTCACACGGTGCGCCCGTGCTGTGTGAGACATCCCGAAGGCTTCTGAAGCGGAATCAGCGGACCGCACCTTTGTTGCCTGTTCTGTGCGGAACAAGCTGGTCCTGTCGAGACGGATTGCTGGTCTTCGCTTCACATCACCAGAGCCAACCAGGATGTCGCACGCTGGGGATGAGCCGCAGTACATGGAGGACGACGCCCAGTACCAGGAGAGCGGCAGCCAGCGACGGGGGGAGTCAGCGGCATCGGAGCGAACTCGATCCGAGTCCCGCCGAAGCCGCGCGTCCAGCCGGTCATCCAGCCGGTCATCGCGCTCCACTGAAGACACCGTACGGAGACTTCGGGAGGAGCTTCGCCGCGAGCGCCGGCGCATGGCTTCCCAGCGCCGGGACTACACGCGCATGGTCCGCGTGATGGCTGCCAGCCAGAGGACGCAGCCAACACTTCTGGAGGGTGGCCCTGAAAAGGACCTTTCTCACAACGGTCCGAGGCAAGGACCTTCCGCGGCCGCAACCGAGAGGCCGCAGTCAACACTCCTGGAGGGTGGCCCTGAAAAGGGCCCTCCTCACAACGGTCCGAGGCAAGGACCTTCCGCGGCCGCAACCGAGATGGCAGCACCGGCGGCGGCGGCCGACAGTGCCCCGAGGGGGGGGGTACTACCAGTGGCGGCGGATGCAGCCAGTGGCGTCTCGGAAGGAGTGAGACCCTCCTTTGAAGGTATTAATTGTAATATCACGGCTGGTAGCACCCTCCCAGGGGAGGCGCAGGCCTCAGTGGGGGTGGCAGTGGTCCACTACCCACAGGGTGGGGCACCCACCCACCCACAGGGTGGGGCACCCACCCACCTACAGGGTGGGGCACCCACCCACCCACAGGGTGGGGCACCCACCCACCCACAGGGTGGGGCACCCACCCACCCACCGGGCGGGCCACCCACCGGCCAGCCTGGAGTGGCCAATGCTGGCGTAGCTTGGCCCAACGTCGGCCAACTTGGAGCGGCCAATGCTGGCATAGCTTTGCCCAATGCCGGCCAGCCCATCATCACCAACGCCGGCCAACCTGCTGCAGCCAATAGAAGCCAGCATGCTGCTTCATCGAGGGCCAACGCAGGCCAACCTTCCACGGCCAATGGAGGCCAACCTGCCGCCGCTATAGCGGGACCATCGTGGGCCAATGGAGGCCAATCTGCTGCTGTAGCTGGACCATCGTGGGCCAATGGAGGCCAGCCTGCTGCTATTGCCGGATCAGCATGGACCAATGGGAGCCAACCTGCTGCTGCTACCGGACCAACCTGGGCCAATGCAGGCCAATGCGCAGCGGCCGTCACCAATACTGGCCAATGCGTGGAGGGCATCGTCGGAGGCACGCTTCCGGCCACCAATCCAGCTGGACAGATGGGTGGGCAAGGAGGCCCATGGAACAACGCCATCGTTGGATACCACACAAACGGTGCAGCTGGACCTGCCTCCACTGGACACTCGACCCAGCCAGGCACCAACGCCTTCACTAGAGAATGGGTGCTGAACCAGCAGGACCCAATTGCCATGATGCTGCGGCAGAACCAAGGAGGGCCTGGCATGGACCAAAGCCAGCCCCCTGCCTCAATGATTATGGCACGACAATGTGGGGTGAAGGAGCTTCCCCCCTTCAGCGGAGAAGCGTTCGAGTGACCGACGTTCTTCGCCCAATTCCACCAATCCACGGCGCTGTGTGGGTTCTCTGACCACGAGAACCTCATCCGTCTTCAGACCGCGCTCAAGGGGAAAGCGCGAGAGGCCGTGTCAGCAATGCTAATCGATCCGAGCAGCGTCGCTGAGATCATGCAGACGCTCCAGGATCGTTTTGGGAACCCGAGGGCCATCATAGACAATATGCTGTTGAAGGTGCGCCGCTACCCAGTGATCGCTGAAAGAGCACCAGTGGACGCGGTATTGGACTACGCTCTCATCATTAGGAACGCGGTGTCCACGATCAGGGCGATCGACCCGTCTCATTTGAAGTCTCTGCCGATTCTGACCGACATGGTGGGAAAGTTGCCAAGCGCAACCCGCATGCTGTGGCTGCACTCGCTGGTGGGGAAGCCGGGACCTCCGACTTGCCAGTCATTTTCGGACTGGCTGACAGTCATAATGGGACCAGTGGATGCCTCAGGATTGAGGACCATGGCTACCCTACCGCAACGAAGTGGACACGTGCACCACACCATCAGTGACAAGGGGGCTCAGGGGAGCCACCCGGAGCCGAACCAAGCATGGAGGCGCCCACCACCAGCGAAGGATGCCGCCCTCTGTAAACTATGCAACAAGCATGCACATGCGCTGGCACAATGTCGAACTTACATGGCCAGGTCGCCAAGGGACCGCTGGAGTGCGGTTCTGCAGCTCGACGTGTGCGGCAACTGCCTGAAGGGCGGCCACAGAAGGCAGGATTGCCAAGCAAAGCCCTGCGGCATCGAAGGTTGCGAAAGACCGCACAACCGTACGTTGCACACCCCAGCCCACCGAGACAACCAACGAAGGAAGGGCGACAAGAAAGAGCGCTCAAAAAGCCCTCACGCAGCGGCAGGGACGCCGGAACATAAAACGATGGACTAACGGCCTGGAGCTGCACAGTGGCTCGTCGAGAAGGAAGGGGAGCATAGGTGATTGCTCTCATCTCGGCGCGGTGTAACGGCGCCATTGAAACCGCTTTCCACACCACAGATGGAATTACAATTACATGTTTGGCTGCCACAACAACAAGGATCACCGCTGTACCGACAGCCAGACGGGGGGAGTGCTGCCAGATATTCGGCGCTTCTCATTCATAGACCTGCCCACCAAGAGCCGCTATGAGTGCGACATTTTATGGCGAACTGTCGCCAACAGGCAGACGATATGTCTTAAGCGGAGGTGAAGACCCTCCAGCAGTATGGAACAGTTATAAAGACCAGCCGGCGATACCAGTTGACATGGATGAACATGCGTCATCCGGATGGAGACTCGGCTTGGAACTACGAACATGGAAGGGATTCCACCAGGGTTGCAAGCACCTGTACTAGTAGACGGAGCTCACCCATACACAAGGCTCATGGCTCAGACTGCCGGCTGGCGCACCACACACCCGCATTTCACCACTGCGGGCTTGACTGCTTCGGGCCGGTGCGAATGAGCATCGGCATAGC
>JADDOH010011020.1:0-27497 GCA_016648135.1 Agrypnia vestita | reverse complement strand
CTTTTGACAGATTCTTATTGGCCATAATTGCAGTTAGTGCACCATTAACTTTGTTTCCCGCAGTTACTCTCCTTTCGATATCATTCTCAGCCTTGCCGTCTCTACTAAACATACTTCCCAAATACACAAACTCGTTCACTTGTTTTAAGCATTCGTTGTTTATAATTACATCACACTTAGTCACTCTTTCGTCTCTCTCGAATACCATCACTTTCGATTTGCTGACATTCATCAGAAGTTCACTCTGCATGCATACATCGGACATCCTGGATACAAAGCACTGCAGATCAGCTTCACTGTTAGCCACTAATACTGCATCGTCTGCGTATAGCAGACAGGATATGGTGAGTCCGTCCATTCTCGCTCCAACTTCTAGATCCTTCAGTTCTTTCATACAATTATCCATATACAGGTTGAAAAGCCATGGTGACATTACGCATCCCTGTTTGACACCTTTTGTAATATCAAACCATGATGTGAATGTCCCATTAATTCTCACGCAAGCACTACTTCCTTCGTACAAGGATGCAATTGCCTGTATGAGTTTACTCTTCACCCCATATTCAGACAAAACCTTCCATAACTTTCGTCTTATCACTCTGTCATACGCTTTTTGGAGATCTACAAAGGCACAAAAAAGTTTTTGGTTCTTTGCCAAAAACTTTTCGGCCATCTGGCGCAGTGAGAAAATCTGGTCCATGCATCCTCTTCCACTCATGAAGGCTCCTTGTACATCCCACACTTTTTCTTTCGTTGTCAACCTCACTCTTTCTATCAAAATTCTCGCATACAGTTTGCCAACAGAGCTCAATAGGCTAATGGCCCGATAGTTCGCGCAGTCCATTCGCGACCCTTTTCCTTTGTATAGAGGCATGATAACAGCTCTTCTCCAATCCTTAGGAGTGTAGCTGCCCTCTAAACATTGGTTGAAGAGTCTATGAAGCCACGTGAGTATTACTGGACCACCACCCTTAATGTACTCGGCAGCAACATTGTCATAACCCACAGCCTTGCCATTCTTCATGTGCTTCAATGCTCTTTTAATTTCTTCCACAGTTATTTCATTCACACTGTCGTCACTATTCATAAATCCGTTGGACGCCTCAAAGGAGTCCTCACTCACATTCCCATTACTCTCATACATTTCTTGAAAAAATTCCTTCCATCTATCTTTTATTTCATTCTCGTTTCCAAGCATCTTTCCATTCTTTGACATAATAGCATTCACACAACCTCTTTTCGTACCACTTCGAGACTTTTTAACTTCCTTCCAAAAGATCTTGATATTCTCTTGGAAGTTCTGAGTCAATTTAAGACCCTCGTCCTTCCTCAAACGCTCTTTTCTTTCTTTCACTCCGTGCTTTACCTTTTTCTTACATACAATATATAAATCCTTTGCTAGCGTATATCCATTCACATCTCATGCAAACTGTAACTTGTTTTAATTGGCTTCGAGGCCGGGGCCTCCTGGTCCCGGCCGAGGGTATAAATAACGCATTCAGGCGGACCGGCCTTCAGTCTGGTTTAAAATACCGTGGCAAACCCTTCACGTATGTTTCATTTACTTACCCGACTACCTCCTACGATTTTGCTGCCTGCTGACATCGACCGCTCTCGAGCCCGAGACGAAGTACTTCGCCGAGATCTGCTGTTGCTGCCCGCTGACGCCGAGCGCTCTCGCTTCACGCCTGGTATTTGACATCGGCGGCGATCGCGTCGCGGCGTGCTGACGCTGAGCGGACATTGTCACGCTCAGTACCTACTGCTTCTGCGGAGTGCTGCCCGCTGGCGCTGATTTGCCAAGCTAAGTATTCCATCGCAGTTCAACCGTCTTTTTTAAGACGATTTATTCTTGACGACCTCGTCGAGTTAGACATTTTGCTCGAAGCAAATTCTTTTGCTGTCGCCTCTGGTGCACATTCTCGTGTACTAATATCGCTCTTTTTCCAGCTGCTCACACGGTGCGCCCGTGCTGTGTGAGACATCCCGAAGGCTTCTGAAGCGGAATCAGCGGACCGCACCTTTGTTGCCTGTTCTGTGCGGACCAAGCTGGTCCTGTCGAGACGGATTGCTGGTCTTCGCTTCACATCACCAGAGCCAACCAGGATGTCGCACGCTGGGGATGAGCCGCAGTACATGGAGGACGACGCCCAGTACCAGGAGAGCGGCAGCCAGCGTCGGGGGGAGTCAGCGGCATCGGAGCGAACTCGATCCGAGTCCCGCCGAAGCCGCGCGTCCAGCCGGTCATCCAGCCGGTCATCGCGCTCCACTGAAGACACCGTACGGAGACTTCGGGAGGAGCTTCGCCTGTTCTGTGCGGAACAACTGATATTCAACTGTCGTCAAAAAATTGACTAAAAATCAGTTACCAATCAATCATCTATACAATCAGCACAGCTTTCAAATGACGATTATTGTGTATCAGTATAAAATAACTGTTTTGATCATCTCTAGTAACATTCTCATTCAGCCAGAGATTCAGAGATGGTTTGATACATTTTTTGAAGAATGAATAATTTCCGGTAATTCTGCTTTTCATTAGCCAGCGCATTCCCATTATCTCAAGGCTTCAGATTTATTTTTGTGGGGATATTTTCAAAATATAGTATTTGTCAGTAAGCCTCGATCTTTTCTTGAACTGCAAACCAATATTCGCGGGGAAAGTTCAAAAGTTGAAAAGGCTCGCATTTTTGAAAATGTTAATACGGATCATTTACTAGATATTTGGATAAAATATAATGTATTAATTATTAACAATTTTAACGTCAGATCACGAGGCCCAATTAATGTAGCGAAATACATCGCAAACATCATGGTTTGAAAAAATCACAGACGAACTTTGACCTCACCGGGAATCGAACCCGAAACCCTCTGTATAAGAAACCAGTATCATGTGCGGTGCACGACCAGGTCCACACAATGAATATCAGTGATAAATAAAAATATTATTGATAAATACTTAGATATTACATTTATAAAGCAGTGTACTGTATATATATATATATACAGTACACTGCTTTATAAAAAATAGCTTTCACATTGCAAATGTTTCAGTATTTTTCATTGTTTTGCATTTTAAAATGATCTCACAATAATTAAAGATAACGATTCATATTCAGTTTGAAATGAAAATCAATTGGTTTACTTTTTGAGATTAATTTATTCGAAATGAGATTCAAATAGATGTGAACACATCAAGCAAAATATACTTATCAATTACATATTTTTAAAAACTTTATGGTGCTATTTTTCAATCTTACTAATATAATAAAGTAATAAAAAAATCAACCAACATATACATATCGAGGCTAGAAAGCCAAAAGGGCGTTAGTGATTATTTCGAACTTTACAGGAGAGCAAAAGAAAGTTCTGTCAATCTGATTTTGTCAATGTTTCTTTTTTTTTTTAAACCTAAGAACATTATTAATGTTTCTTTTCTTATTAAAAGATTTCCATAAGTTTTTTGGATTAACAAATATAGAAATCGTTTAATAATAAAAAAACCTTGACAAAATCAAATTGACAGAACTTTCTTTTACTCTCCTGTAAAGTCCGAAATAATCTCTAACACCCTTTTGGCTTTCTTTCTACCCTCGATATAACATATTATAATACGATAATATTAATAACAATATCCATGAAAATTAAAATTTTACACTAGGAGTGTGAACCGTCTGACGAGTTTACAAATTACAGGCAGAAAAAAACATTTACAAGTACATGTACGTATAATACATAAAACATATGAAGTAGGTACATGAAAAACACGGTACAATTTTTTATATTAGTAAATGAAAACACGCATCTAGATTGTATTAAAATAAAATTTGAAAGTTTATTTAAAGGTTAATTATTTTTTTATAAGTATCTAAATTATTTATAAAACATCAAAAAATACTCTCTATTCCTCATTTAAATATTTTTATCTCTAGCGACTTTGAGAAACTTTTTTGTACTTGAAATTCATTAACAATGTCTACAGCATACCTAGGTATATGTGCTTTCAATAAGTTCTGCGCGATGTATGTATTTCCCGGATAATATGAAAATTTGATGATATCAATTTGCCACTTCGTTCGCCTAATTAAGCTACGTCCAATCTTTTCCTTGGGGCCGTATACAGGAATAGGTCTACGGTCATAAGCCAATAATAATTTAATAGTCTATCTGAAATCTGAAGTCAAGAAATTGAACAAACTATTTCGGAATGTGATTGAAAGAGCTCGTATTCAGCCAGTATTTTCCACATAAATAATCGATAAAAATTTCAATTATAAAGTTATACATAAACACCATCGGCGTACTACAGAAGAAAACCTTGTAGTATTCAATTAAACATTTTAATGTCTACGTAATTTCAAACGTTTCAGTATTTTATCAGTCACTCTTAATTTTGATACGACTTCGCAAATAAATATGATGGTTGCAATAAGATAAAGCACACCCATGAGGAGGAAAACATTCAGCAAGTCCTTCAGTGTGATTGCGCCACTGCTGCCTTTCGTGTTGTCCCGTCGCAACTGCTTTGTCAATCTGTCAGTAATTCCCGCGGCGTCCAAGCGCGCCGCCGCCCGGCGGATGTGGGACGCTAGCTGATCTCTGTACGAGGAGTAGAAGCAGTTCGGATAACTCGCTACCTTATCGGCCACAATATAGTATGGAGTCTCCGGTATTTCTGCGAGAAATCTCTCGATATGCTTCTCGTCCAAAAGCAGCGCGAATTCGGTGCCAGCTACAGCATTCTCTTTCAAATATTCAAAGAATGGCTTGGCTTTTGTACTGCTAGCAGTCTTTTTGCTTTGGTCAACGCCAATTTTACCCACAGCCATACTCGCGTATTCTTGTATGTAAGTGAGTCTCAAAATACCAGAATCGAATATCTCCGCAGAAGAGCTATATCTGGTTACAGTCGGGACAGACAGGGCGGTGAATAATTTAAAATAGTAACACAATGTTAATACCGAGCATGATAGGGTCCAGCTGAAAAATAATACTCTGTACATGAACCTCCGCGGTTGTCTCGGAATGGACACGGTCAAAAAGATAGACCACATCAGCAAAACCGACATTTGTATGGGAAGCCTGTACCCGATGACGCGCTCGAAAGCTAGCGATCCGACGAGTATGCACGAGAACACGCCCGCGACTGGGATCACAATGTTCCAATTGAAAATGTTATCACTGGGATTGACGACGATCCAAATGATGTCTTCCGTGCCGATGCAAGTCAATGTCTCCGTCGGGATGTGCCCTAATATGTCATTCTTTTTAGAGAACCAGTAAAAGTCATTGTAAAAATATCGAGAATAGGATATGTCGTTAAAATCCGTGTAAACTATACCTGCCTCCACAGTTTTGATTATCACCATAAGACGAGTATTCCGCGTGGACAATATTATCTTCAGAATTTTATGTACTGGGTTAGAATAGACGTAATTTTTTAACACATCTGCGCTGTCCCCTAACTTGTACGTCATAAAGAAAAGACCGATCGCACATGAGACGTTGTATCCTGCTGTATGATTTTCCTGTCCGCTTTGCTTAGATACCTGTTGTGGAACCAAAAATATTCTTTGTTTAACTTTGTCCCAATACAAGATGGGGTTATCCTCCACTATTCCACATTCGTTATTCACAGAAATCTGAATTAGTATAAATCCTTCATATTCGTTCAGTATGACACTGCGGGGTTCGTTCAGCAGACGAATACCGGATGAATTCTGACCTGCAGTTGCGGAGATCACGAGTCGGTCGTCGCGTTTAAGAAGAAGTGGAAAGTAAACTTGGACATCTGTTAGATAATCTGAAAGTATCAAAAAATCGCAGTTCCCGAATGTCATGTGGCTGAATACGGCGTCGCTGAAGACTTTTTTGAATTCGTAAAAGTTATAATTGTACATCACTTTGTCAGGAGGTAAGACGATATCTCTTGTCAGCATCCAGCGAGACTCCGCGGCTGGCTTGAAGAAGTCCTCATGGGTGATCCTGATGACCGCGATATTCGGGGCATTGCCTAGAGTTTGCAAATATTGCCAGATCAAAAAATTCATGTGGTTGTCGTATATTTTAAGTCTCTGCAAAATATGCGTTGGGTGAGCATGTAACCGGTCACCCATGTCTACAAAAATGCAATACAGTAGCAGAATTAACTTCATTCAAAAACCGTAGGACAACGTTAGTTTGTATCCTTATTACGGATGCTAGTTCACAGGTTGTGTTCTTCGTTTGCGGGAACTCAGGTTTTTATACCATGCAAGAATGCAAGACGTCAGCCATTTGACTTAATGACAGTAATAAATGTAATACAGTGCTGGAATTGGTTACCGGGGGGAAGAAAGTTTTTAAAAAATGCGTTTCAATTTCAAGATTATTATTATTAAAACTAGCTACATAAAACTAGCTGAATAACTTGCTAAAATGACGTACTTTTAGTACAGGTGGCCCTCGCAGCGCAGTGGGCAAGACACTGGCTTCTCACATCGAGGGTTCCGATTCGTTCCGGGTGAGAACAGCGGTATCTAAGATAGCGTAATATCTTGATAACGTCAGTGATGGACATTATTAAATAGAGAATTTTTTTTTTTTTGCTTCTTGTACCTTATTATTATATTACACCCCTTATTATTTGAGCCATCTGGTAGCGTTAGTGACGGACATTGTTACATTGATATAGTAATGGATGCACTTATTAGTTTTAATCTTCATCAAACTGGAATATTAAAAAAAAAATAGGAGGATACAGACGGACGTTCGAAATTATTATAACTAGAGATTTGATCAACTCATTACCTAAGCTAAAGGTGATTATTTCTCAATATTGTCAGCGCCGACGTTAAAATAATAATTATAAAATAAAATTCAATGTTATGATGTTCTATCAGACAATTCAGAATCCTACTTTAGTCTGAGCGAAGTACACGATCGTAATATCCATTCTCCATTGTCATTCCGTCCGTGCGCCATTCTGTAATGTTGGACTCATTAGGTAATGCTCGACTTCGCGGAGTAAGCAGGGAACATTGAGTATCGTTAATTTCTGTATTCTTTTGCACCTGTTCCAACCTGTCTACCACCCAAGGTTTATGGA
This sequence comes from Agrypnia vestita, assembly GCA_016648135.1. Lineage (NCBI taxonomy): Eukaryota > Metazoa > Arthropoda > Insecta > Trichoptera > Phryganeidae > Agrypnia > Agrypnia vestita. The sequence goes on along the minus strand of JADDOH010011020.1, from coordinate 20,410 downwards.
ACTTAAGAAAATGGCCATGCCACGTGTAAGGAGGGCGAAGGTAGGATAGCTGCATTTGGAGTAAACCCCGGATTCAAAAGGTTAAACATAAACTTTTCCAATAAACGCTGATTGATTTATGTTTGATAATGTTGAAACATTCATAAAATTTTATTAATTTATTATTTAGTATGATACAGTAGGTATTTCTGTAGTTGACAATTATTTTTCTTCTCATTCTTGTGTGATATAAAAAATTTTTTTCTATAGAGAAATAACGCATATCTCACAAAAAATTATTGAGCTATCGATTTATGCAGATATCGTACTTGTAAGCAGTGGCGTGCAGTGGGTATAAACTTAGGTTGTGCTGTGACCGACTATATATTATATTTTTTTAAATATATACGCATATATCTATATGGGTATATACATGTTTTGTAAATTTTTGAACTGTATATAATGAACTGTTCTGAGTAGATTAAATCCACAATAATAACTGCACTATAAAAGAAGAATTGTTGATAAGGATTTTCTAAATAAATAATTTATATATGAATTTCCAATATGTTTCGAAGACTATTTATATTTAATTAAATCGGGAATAAGACTAATTTCAAATATACGTTTCTTTTCACAAAAATAAATAAAATATTTTATGATATCATCGATGGCGACGAAATAAACATTTTCATATTGCGTATAAAATGTTCAAAAACCTCAATTTTACGATTTTTTTTTATAAATTACCATAAATTAATTAATGTAAATAGAAACGCTAGCTTACTACAAACTAACCATCATGCCGTTTCCCAGAGGGACAGATAGAGAGAATAGTACGCCAGACTCTTCTGTCCTGGCACACCAATATTGCTTCGTCTTTCTTTCATACATCATCTCAGGCACACTCTTCGGCCATCCTCCAATATTTGATTTATCTCATCTCTTACCCAGGACACGCCAAGTTTTCCTCGGACGCGCTCTATTTCTGTTACATCCGCCTCGTAATTTCCTTTTGTCGTGGACTTTTTGTCGTGGACCTTTTGTCGTGAACATTCTGTCGTGGATCTTCTCTCGTAGACATTTTTAATTGACCTTTTGTCGTGGAGCGTTTGTTGTGGAGCATTTGTTGTGGAACTTTTGTTGTGGACCTTTCATGTGGACAGTCTGTCATGGACCTTTTGCCGTGAACCTTTTGTTGTTGACCTTCTGTGGTGAACCTTTTGTCGTGGACCTTTTGTCATGAACTTTTTATCGTGGACTTTTTGTCATGGACATTTTTTGGTGGAACTTTTGGCGTGGACCTTTTGTCGTGAACCTTTTTTCGTGAACCTTTTGTCGTGGACCTTTTGACGGTGGATCAAATGTCCGTGGACCTTTTGTTATTCTGAAGAAAAGAAATGTTTTTGCGTTAGAAGTTACGAACGTTACATGAAGTTACGGGGACAGACAGACAGACAGAGACGACTATCAAAACGTGGATAATATTTTCAAGCGAGTTTCCATATTCAAAATATTCAAAGAAAAAAAATCCTACAGGAAAGTAGGAATACTTCAAACGTGTGAGAAATAGAAACCAAATCATAGCGCCTAAATTTTAAACAACCCAAATACAGAAGCACTGCTTCGATAAAGTCATGAACTACCAGATCCGTCGATAAATAATCTTTCAGAAGAAATTAAAAAAATGAAAACCTTAAAATCCAACTTAAATAAGAAGACTTTTCAAAGCAAGAAAACACTTTGTGGCTTGACATTATAAGAAATTTAAGAAAAAATTACACACTATGTGTGTAATGGGTGCCCCAACTAGCCCTCTTTGTGCAGATTTATTTATGGATAATCTTGAAAATAAAATATTTGATAGTAAATCTCCTCTGTTAAAAAATGTATTAATATGGAAACGCTATGTAGACGATATTTTTTGTATTTGGACAGGCACAGAGCGTCAACTACACACATTCCTTTTACTCCTCAATTCCTTTCACAGTCAAATACAGTTCACACTAGAAGTAGGTATTAATTCCACATTTAATTAACACACACATTAAATTTTCTAGACCTTTCTTTAACCATAATCGACAACAAAATTAATTTCAATGTATACAGAAAACCTACTTTTACTGACACCACAATCCATAATACTTCCAACCGTCCTATCTCACATAAACACTCCGCGTTTCATTCCATGATCCACCGCCTCACCTCTATCCCCCTATCCGATACAAACTTTTCCATTGAACTTTCTACTATTAAAATGATAGCTTTTAACAATGGAAATGAACCCGATTTGATAGATAGAATTCTTTCCAAAAAACTCCGTCAAATTTCGTCTAATAAATTTATTTATAACGCTCTTCCAACTATCAAAAGTAATATTCTAATACCTCAATGGCGGAGAATTCTTTTTATAAATAATTTTTCAATATTAAGTACGACTAAACTCCCTAAAGAGATAAAGCCAGCATTTTATACCAGTAACAATTTAGGCAAATTATTTAGTAACTGTAAAGACCAAGAAAATATATTAAACCATTCTGGTATTTATAAACTTAGCTGTAATGATTGCCCAGCTTTCTATATTGGTAAAACATCGAGAAACGTAAATATTAGAATAAAAGAACACATTAAATGCTTAACAAATGTAGGTTTTCTGAATTTGCCGAACATCTAATTAATTTTAATCACACATTTAATAATAATACAGGGCCAAAAATTTTACACAAAAACGGATTAGGTTTGCGACTTAACAATCTAGAAGCATTAGAAATTAATAAAGCTATCAACAATAATAGTCAAATAATAAATAAACAAATAAATTTATCTAATAGTCCGATTTTAAAGTTGTTCCCTCTATCTTCAGTTAACTCCTCCCATTCCCTCCCCCCCACCTAGTTGACACTCTGTCCCTCTCTCTTTTTCTTTCCTCCTTTATAAATTTCTGTACCTAGATTAGTCTATATTGTAATTGTCCTGAAGAAGCTTGAGTCCAACCGAAACTAGTTGACAAATATATAGCAATTAAGTGGTTTAAAACATAGTGTGTAATTTTTTCTTAAATTTCTTAAATAAGAAGCTTCTCTTTTCTGATGAGGTCGACACGACTAACAAATCCTTAAAAAAAGTATTTATTGAAAACGTAATCAGCTCGCGATACATCCTATTATTTTTAATATTATTTTTAAGCATATGTAAATTGCACTTATCACAATTCCACCCCAAAGAATTCTAACTTCTACAATCAATAGGTTGTCTTCCTCATCATTTATATGATCCGTCGTTTTGCCGCGCGCCAATCTTGTCTTCCTGTAATTTAACAATTTTCCGTCCCTATTAATGCCCTAGGCGGGAGCACTGCGAGACCACTTTTCCGCTCTACTTCAAACCTAGCCTAGCCTTTTGCCTTTCCCCATGCGAAGAAAATATGGGACTTTTTTGCTGTGTGCATATTTATAGAGATTTATCTGATTGATTTGTTTTAATGAGTGATATCAATAGAATTAAATATATCAAAACAAGTTTAAATTTTTAAAATTATTTTTAGTTTTATTATGACCCTGTACTAGTGTACTTGGTACCGCAGTGAATGGGGTATTATATTTGTCTCATCGGCACAAAGACTGGAGCAGATCTGTCGAACGGTTATATGGAGAGCAGAGAGACCGACACTACATTTAATAGATATAGATATTTACAATAAAATTTATTTAATAATAGTTTATGTAATAATCTCATGACTTTTTTACATTAATATTATTTAATAGTATTTACATTAATATTGTTAAAATTATTTTAGCCTGTGTTTTTTATTTCATAAATATGTTTTTTTAAATACTGATTTTTCTGCTTGTTTTTACTAAATATTTTCAGAAATTGTATCGTGCCACGGAAATGCTGTGTACCTGCGTGCGCTAATACGGTTCTGCCTTTGCACAGTTTTCTTCTATATGAGGAAAACATATTAAAGAATGGCTGCGTCGTACAGCAAGCCCCAAATTCGCCGAATTGACAGATAGATAAATTTATAAACGGTGTAATGTATGCGACAAATATTTATCTCAATTTAATAAAGATTCAACCACTAGAGATTACGAATATATTCTGTACCGACAATAGATGTACCAGGTAACTTCTTTTTTCCTATTAGTCATCCTAGATATGAACTTCCTTCATGAATGACTACATTTAATACAGAGTACTACGCATTCCTCGATTTCACCTTATGTATTACACCTGATTATGTATTTATTTTAAACTAGCCATAACCCGTCAAAAATAACGCAATTTCATTATATATTTCGGCCGCCACTTAAGGCTGTGAGAACATCGCTACCCAAAGTAGCGTAGCGCCTAGGTAACGTTAGTGATGGGCATTAAATAGAGAATTTTCCTTTTTGCTTCTATTCCTCATTATTATTTGAGCCATCTGATAGCGTTAGTGACGGACATTGTTATTTAGAGAATTATACCTTTTTTGTACCTAATTCTATATACACCACCAATATTTGTGCCATTGGCAGCGTTAGTGATTAGCAATATTTTGATTAATGATTAATACCAATGACATATGCCGTACAATTAATAGTGGATGCATTTATTAGTTTTAATTATTATTAAACTGAAATATTTAAACAATCTAAAGATTTAAAAAAATCTAATTCAGAATATTTTATTAAAAAAGCGTAAAGTAAACGTTTTCATTTTACTTATAACAATTTTGAAATCATACTAATTTTGAAAACGAAATCAGATCAGTATTGGATTCTAGTTACGGTTACGGATATAATTATTATTTGGGGATTTAAAAAATTTAATATAGTTTTTTTTTTATAATATATGTATGCTTATTTCAGGTTAGAAAATAAAATACCATACTATTTATATTTTTTTTTCGTCTATCATATACTTAAAAAATAATGTAACGAGTTTTTGTAAACGCACTTTAACTCACACTAGTGCAAGAAGTCTTCACAAAGTGAACGGACTCTACCATACAATTGTGACGTACGTATTCGCGACTAATGAAATTGTGTTTTGGCGGAAACTTAAAATGTTGAATTTCAAAATCATTTTTATTTAATACTAGCTTTTCGTACCCGGCGTTGCACAGGTCAAGGATTAAGTTAAACATAAGTTTGTGAGGGGAACAAAGGTTCCATTCTTTCGCAAAGCCTCTAAAAAAAACAATGTTCCCAGTTTATCTAGGCTGGGATGTCCAGAGGGGGGGAAATGTGGCCTATGTTTACTGCCAAGTCCTAAAGAATATATATGTAAAACAGGACGATCGTAGAACAGTACTTACAGATTTGCATTGAAAATATATCCTGGGAGAGAAAAGAGTAAAGGGGGAGGGTGGAAATGTCGCCTGTGTTTCCCGACGGGATCTTAAAGAATAAGAATACAAAATTTGGATTTGTATAGAAAACAAACAGAGAGACAGACATTGAGTTTTATGGGTATAGATGTTCCTGATTCGAAAATATATATAGAACTTTCAAAAATTTGATAATGTGTGGATGTTCTTAGGGTGGAATTGGTGAACGTTGCATTGTGTAGAGTGATCACTTAAGCCAGCTCAAACCGGTTGTAAGCCCTGAGCCATCGTATATGAGACTTCCGTCCACATTTCTCACATATAAATAGCTTCGTCTCTGTGAGACTTCTATAATTTATCCTTAATTGAAAAAAATTCATCGAAATCGCACTATCGGTTCTCGAGATATCAAAAAGCCGTTCCATACAAAATGGATGAGAAAAAGAATTTTCTTCATAATTTTTTCTGATGTTTTAATAGTTATTCTGCTATTCGGGGCGGAGACAAATCCAACAAATCAATAATCATAAAAATCGGTCCAGCCGTTCTTGAGTTATAAATTAATGGTGTAACTAACCAAAAAAATTTCTCTATTATTCCAATAAAGAATTCGAAGGTCTGTCATTTGCAGTCGAAGGCTAGTGCCTCAACGATCCACCCACGAACTTTCGACAAACATTCATCATTTACTCATTCATTTAAAAAATATTTTGATTTTTTACATAATGTTTAACTATAACTATATAGAGTAGCTTGTTGGTCTTGTGGTTAGGACACTCGCCTCGTGATCCAATGGTCGCGTGTTCGAATCTCAGCCCATACTAGCAAGTTAGTCCTATTTTCATAGCACAAGCGTTTAGCTTAGTTTGAAAATAGTAAGAATATTGATGTGACACGTATTCCGTGTTCGCATCTCTATTAAAAAAAAAAAAAAAAAAACAATGTACCCCAAATTATAGGTAGGTACCACATTATTGTTATGTTCGAAGTAGCGACAAAAATACACGAATACATGGCAGGTATAAAAGGTATAAAAGCAAAGGCAGCAATATCCAAAAATTAAAAAATGTTTTAAATGCTGTCACCGAGAATAACTAATTTAGAATGTACTTCTAGATTTTGTGTATCTATCCCTACCAAAATCATGTTTCCTAAAAATGTATAGGCTGTATTTCCTATAAAAATGCAGAATTCAGTACATCCTATATTAGTGATCCTTGGTGACTGCTTTATAATATTAATTTTTTTTGTTGTTGATATTCTTGCCTTTGCTTTTACACCCGTTGTTTAGGTATATTCGTCTTTATTAACACTCCAAATTTTATTTGTTAAGTAGCACAAGTCGCTCTTTATGGGTGGATTGCCTATATATGTGTACTTACTATAAATGTGCGATGGCGGACGGAATTGCCACCACCGCACGCCGGTAAGAGTTAAGAAAGAAATATTTTCCCTCCTTAATCTCCGCCGATGAAGATTGATCCAGACACCCGAAATATACACTCCAATAACTATACGTACACAGCTTAACGATTGTACTTACAGAGTTCCTCCTATTTCTTGGGTGCAGCGCTCCGTGTGTTGGATGTCGAGTGAGGATCCTCTCTTCAATTCTCCAGGCTTCGTCGAATTCGGAACAGATCGATCCGTCTATTCCGAGAGGCTATTTATATCGGATATCGTAACCGCATGAAAAAGAATGTCTATTCTAAATAGAAATTACGCACATTACGCTTTCCAACTGTCAACTGGTCAGATTTAATTAATTTTTAAATCCTGGCTAGCGATTGGCGTAGAACATGTCGGATGTCAGTTTTTACCAATCACACTTCATCATTTCGCGGCCGACGGTGGCGGCGGCGGTAACGAAACAATAAATCTTTTCTTAAATATAAAATTAGTGCGGATTACACATTATTTTAACATTTGTGTCCTGTTTAAAAACATTTTATATACCTATTTCTTCTTCATAATTATTTTTGTATTTTATAATTGAATTGACAGATTGATAAGCTATTTTTATAATATAAGCATGATAACCTCTTCATCCCCAACAAAAATAGTTGAATAATCAAGCCGTATTTACACATTCGCATGAGTCGCGAAATGAAGCATGTGACAAACCGCGAGTCGAATGTGTAAACAGCAGGCTCGCCAATCGTCGCGTTTTGCGCCTCGTCGAGCGGCGAGACGAGCTCGATGCTTGCACTACTCGCATGAGTACATTCGGCGAATGTGTGAACGGCAGTTCATGTTTTGTCGAACGTTTCGACGAGCGACCGGGCGAGGCGTGAGGGCCACCAGTTATGTGAAAACCTGGTTTCAGGACAGGTGTATTAACTTGCATTATAATAATCTTTCGAAAACAACCATAGATTTTTACGAAAACGGGTCGTTTGATTGGTGGAAAACACAAAAATCGAAAAAATGAAATAAAAGATTACTATAATTCAAATTGATATAACCGCCCCCTAGACGATTTTCAGCTCCACACAGCCTTACTTCGAGAAAAAACCACAGCAGCGCTGCTTTTCGTTTATTGAGTGACCCATCTAAAAATACATCTTTCTATTTCATTGTTTATGGTTTATTTTAACATAATTACAAGCGTTGTGAGTAGCGAAGGGAAAAACTTCATATCAAAATGATGATTACAACATACAAACGTTCACCAGTTTAAAGACTACAAAGTGTACACTACATTTGTAGTAAAAACTACATAGAGTGAACTAATTGTATTACTACGAAATTGTAGTATAGTCCGTCCAACTTATCTGGAGAATAAAGGAGGGCGTCCCAATCGTTGTGGTACTGCCCATAGTCTAAAAATTATCTCATTTGTAGGGAATTTCTGGCAAATTCGTTTTTTCTTAAACAAGTTATTAAGCAGTATACGACACGATAAAAAAAACAAAAAATGTAAACTAACGTACAAATAAATTTATCAAAATAAATATTCGTAAAATACACAACGCAACAAAATGGCGTTTTTTCAAAATCAAAGAAAAATACAATTTTCAGGAAAAAAAAACAAACAGTAATAATTCTTTTAGGTCGGCGCCACATTACGCAGATCTTCCGCCGCGTCTTTTCTGTTGCGCCAAATCGGCAAAGCAAATAGATCGACCGATCATTCGCGTAATGTGTTTAATAAGCGCATATTGTATGGAAAGAAATGTAGCGATGTTCCACGACAGAAGAGACGCGGCGGAAGATCCACGCAGTGTGGCGCCGGTTTTATTCGGTGTCTCATACCTAATTATCATGACCACCATATTTAACTCAGTAACACCTAAGGATATCAATCGGTTTAGGGCCGTTGTATCAACTTGGTTTATAGTAATCTTTCGTTCAAAGCATAGATATTTTGCATTTTCCACCGATCAAACAACTCGATCTCGTAAAAATCTATGCTTTAAATGAACTATTGCTATAAAGTAAGTTGATGCAACCAGTCTTTAATGTGCATAAATAAAAAAGTTTATTTTTGAAAAAAGATGTTTATACAAATGAACTCGTTAATGAATTATGTAATAAAAAGTATAAATAATAAAAATTCTATGTAAAAAATTATCGAATAAAATATGTTTCTAAAACTTTTCTCATCTTACGGCTTCTAAATCAATTTTTCCACTTATCCTTGTTCTTTTTTTTCCGGGTGTAGATATTTTAATGCCCATTTCCACGGCCGCTTTACCTTCTTTAACTATTTTGTAAATTGCCGATTCAGAAATACCTGAAGAAATTGTATAATAGTAAAATAAAAAACTAAGTATGGGAAAATCATTATAACTGCATGGCAGCACTAACCTGAAGTGGCGGCAATAAGTCTATGAACAAAATCAAACAGTATAATTGGGGCTTTTAGACGTTGTTCCTCTTCAAAAAACGTGTGCTTTTTCAAGATTATTTCCCGAACACCGCTTTTAATGGTTTTTGGCATGGTGACAATCTAAAATTTTCTTAAAAAAGTATCGAAACATTCGTGAACCCCTCTGAAAACAAGTCTGTCAAAGATCTGTCAGCTGTAGATAATCCAATATGGCGTCGTTAGTTCCAAATTTGGCCATTCTTCAGATAAGTTAGACGGACTATACTAATGCAGTGAAGTAATTGTAGTATTAATGAAGTGAAGTAATTGTAGTATAAATGAAGTGAACTATTGCAGTACTGCAAAATTGTAGTACTAATGAAGTGAAGTAATTGTAGTACTTTAAAATTGTAATGAGCTGCAAGAAGTGCTTCTTGAAAAGTGTACTACTAGAAAATTTTCTAAACCCTGGGGGGGAGGGGGGGGGGTTGTTTCGATTTCCATAAATTTCTTCATTTATCTACATCGACTTCCCAAAAATTTCACATAAAAAATGTACTATTTAAAGTATATACTCGTACTTTCGATAACTTTGAAGTGTGTGTACTTTGTAGTATTCGCTTTGAAATGAAGTGTACTATTTAAAGTATGTACTTTCAATAACTTTGAAGTGTGTGTAGTTTGTAGTGTGCACTACACTTCAAAAGGTGTGATGTGTACACTTCAATGTAATGTAGTACTACATTGTAGTAGTTAGTACAGAGCGGACCCATCACTAGCGATGACTGCGATGTACCTCTACGATGTACCGGAGCGTGTATGGCAGCCTTTAGACGATTTTCAGCTCCCCACGGCCTTAGTTCGAGAAAAAACCACAGCAGCGCTGCTTTTCGTTCATTGAGTGACCCATCTAAAAATACATCTTTCTATGTCTATGGTTTATTTTTTTTAACACAATTACACGCGTTGTGAGCCGAATTGTCAAAACATGTAGGTTTGATTTAAATAGGTAGTCGAAATTATTTAATGTTTTGTGTACTATTCCTGAAATGACGGATGACACTCCGCAAGAAAGGCAAGATAACGAGGTTGAAGCTTTGAAGGTAATTTTAAATTTAAACATTTACGATACTTGGCGGTTTTCAGTAATAATTATTAAATAGGCATAATAATTATGTACATTTTCAATTACGATTTACAGGCAATATTTGGCGAAGACTTGCGAGATTTACGAGGGCCCAAACCATGGAAAGAATGGCAGTCGCTGGATATATTGTTAACTTTATTCCCACAGCAGGGATCCTCAGGGAACCAAGAAATACACTGCACGATTGATTTGCACGTAAAATGCCCGGCTAAATATCCTGAAATGTGAATATCTTTTCTTTTTACATATTTATTATTACCTACTTATGTACACGTGTGCACTGTCAAAACTATTTTTGTAACAAATGTAGGTAAGAGCAATATTGAAGCCAATTTTTTTTTAAATGCAAAATAATAATATAAAGGTACTTATAAATAAGAAAAAATGTACAGTATAAAGAAAAATTGTTTACAAGTTTTATACATTTACTTTGTAATTTTTTACAATTTTTACATCATTCTGTGTACTAATTGCTTTTTAACATTTTCATGTGTCTACAGAGAACCAGTTTTGGAGGTCCAAAACTCAAAGGGATTATCGGATTCCCAATTGAAAACGTTGTTAGATGAACTTAAACATTTATCTTCCAATCTTAAAGGAGAAGTTATGATTTTTGAATTAGCCCAACATGTTCAGGTACATTGTGTTTTTGAGGAATGCCTAGACAAGTTTTTACTGGCCTGTTGTGAAGTATATTTGACTAAAAATAGTTCAAATATAATAATTGTAGAAACAAAACTCTTGTTCCATTCAGTGCTGTGGCAAAAGATACCACACCAGAAAATTAAATATTGATTAATGGGTCGATTATTTACTCAAGGCACTGTACAGCAACAAGACAGATCTGTTGCCAATATATTTTTTATTATTACAATATAGTAGTAGGTACATACATAGATTTGTTTAATGTTTAATTATTGTATGAATAGGGAATGAAATAATGTTAATCACATTTTAATAATAATAATGATTGTTGACACCCTTCATCGGCTGAAACTAGATAACAAATATATGAAAATAAGTATATTTTATATTATATTAAAAAATATAATAGAAAATCATTGAGAGTTTTTAGAAAGTTTTTAAAATGGTCAAATAATAATAATTATTATCAATGTGTTAAATTTACATTTATTTTAAACAACAATACAGTATAATAGTCTCTATAATCTGAACAATTAAAAACCGAGCCTGTTTGGTTTAACAAACTTTTGGATTGCTGGAATCTTTAAGAAATAAAATAAACTATGCATATTGTACATCAATAAGATTTTTTTACGTAATTATAGTACACGTGTTATAAGGCATAGTAGGTATTTATGTCTTAATTACGTACATACATATTTGATATAAAAATATCTGAATTTTTTTTGACAAGTATCTTCTGCATAGTTTGATATACTTTAACACGCAATTGGCGCAAGAGCATAATCTGGTGGGGGTCCACATTGTTTTCGACTGCCCACTCTGAACTGTTAGGTGTTTGTCCTTCTGTAATAATTTCATCAACAGTCATTATCTCAGAACATTTCTCCATATCACTTCCAGTAACCCATGCCTAAACCTCTGGCTCGTTTTAGATTATACAGCTAGATTTGCGGAACATCTGAGAGTTTTTTGGGACCTTTTAACATAGATTTTACATGTCAAAATTTTTACTCTTATCTTCGTAGAACTCTCCACTTTCAAGTCTCTTTAAAGTTACAGATTTTTCCTCAATGGTTAATGTCTTGTGTTTTCTTTTAATAGTAGCCATTTTTGTATTTAATTAATTTAGGCAGTAAACATACTTGTACCAAACTCAGATGACGCGTAGTAAGTGAAAGAAAGTCACTTCTTCACAGATTGGCTAATATTGCTTGACCACAATAACTTGGCGTGCGGCGACTTTGGAACTAAAACCCGCCCCGCCCGCACTCGGCGGTAACCCCTCGCCCTGTCATTCAGTACAATTTTGTATTTGCTCGGGAGCTATGACATCTTGATTACCAATATACACTGAATTATTATGTCCAAAACATCCTAAACAGTCCGAGATGGTGCAAGAACAATTGCCAATGAAGTATTAAAGTTTTGCGAAGCTGAAAAAGCAAATAATGGACCGATATTATCGTCTGACAGATAGAACAGCCGCCATTACGGCTTGGTTTCTTTAGTGCTGCCCGACCAAATTTCTGTTAAAGGCTACGACACCGGTCACCGGAAATTCTGTACATTATGTATTGTGTAATAAATTTACACTCTGGCAACTTCTGTTAAGTGACAGGGACGCCCTCCCTCGCACGCCAATTTATAGTGCTCGCATTCTAGTTGTCACGCCTACCCTGCCTCCGTCACCCAATGGTTCGGATTACAGAGACTATACTGTACTCTTTGCATGGTGTTCATTTCGATATTAAGCATCATTGGCATTAAGTGTGTTGTTGCATTACTGTCTAGGGTGAAGCGACACATATAACTTTGACTCTTTTTCGTATTGATATCGTTGACACACCAATGTCCGTGTCGTTTCGGTACCCAACATATTCTTGGAGCGTCATGACCAAAATATCGACCCATATAAAGCTTGCCATTTATTATAGGTCCACTAATTACCATGTTTATCAATTGCTAAAAAACCAGTATCTCATTAAGTTATGGAATTGAAATATATTAAATAAATTATTGGTTCTAAAAGTAAACATATATACATACTTTTGTAAAAAATCCTATTTAAATTGAAACAAATTTTAGTTAGAAACTGGAAATAATTTTGTAATACACAATAAATTTGTATTTTTTATTTTTCCAAGCTTATATCTAATCCTATTTAAATATTATTAACTTTACAGACTTTTCTACATGGCTATAATAAGCCAGGCTTTAAATCATTTTATGAGGAAATGTTGAGCAGACAACAACAAAATGAACAAATGAAATTGAGGGATAAACAAGTGAAAGAGGATAAGGAGGTACATACAATTGTTTTGCACTGCTTTATGTTCTCAGCTATGAAAGTTTACAGCTAATATTTGAGTATTTTTATGACATGTTGGATCCATATTGTTGTAAATATTTAACATTCATCTTGTACATTTTTTATTAAAATTTTGTTTTTCTTAATATTAAACTATACTTAATGAGCTGCTGAATTAATATTATTTTAATTAATACATGATAAGTGAGAATAGAGCTATTAAAAGAGTCAATATATCGAGGGTAGAGAGCCAAAATTAACCTATATGGAAATTGTTTAATAATAAAATAAACTTTGACAAAATCAGATTGACAGAACTTCCTTTTGCTCTCCTGTAAAGTGTGAAATAATTACTAATGCCCTTTTGGTTTTCTACCCTCACTATACACATACATATCTGTTTATGAAAAATTTATGAAATACTTTTCTTTCCAATTTAAAATTACAATACATACTTATAAAGTTCTTGTTATGACCAAGAACTACATTATGTGTGCTTCTAATGCAGTAACTGATTTATGGTTTTCAAGTGGCACAGCTAAACCGCTATTGAGACTAAGGGCCCGGAGTCAGTACTTAAATCATTAAAAATTGACTCTGTATTCGGGGCTCATTGTGTGATTGGTATTTGGTTGTAACGATCTGTAACCGAGATTTAACTGTTGGATGTATAGTTTCTAGTGTGCCAGTGATTGCTTGCAGAATTATGAATAATCTATTACCAATCATTGCTCCAATTGAACGTCAATTACCGTTAAAATAACGGCTTAGCTCTTGACTAGAATGAAAGGACAAATGAGAATTTCAAACTCAAAATATTAGTGTTGTGTAGTTCGCGAACGAACTAGTTCATAAGAGCGCTACCACAGATGAACTAGTTTGAGATATCTTGCTCTTTGATCGTTTTAGAGATGGGTCGTTCATGAACGAAACAGTTTACTGAAGGAACGAATAGTATAGTTACTTTACTACTTGTTGTTTACTAGTTAAGAAAAATTACTCATCAATTAAATTTAGCTGAAATTTTTGGTAGGTATATTTTTTGGGAAAATTTTGCGGCGGTTGGGGGATAAATTTTTTGGAAATTGAAGAACCCCCCCCCCAGGCAGCGAAAAGTTTGGTTTGTTTTTGGGAAGTCGATGTAGATAAAATGAGATTTTGCCGGAAACTGAAAGCACTCCCCCCCACGGATTTGAAAATTTTGGTGGGTAAGTGAATAATTCACTTACAGAAATTGAAATAGATAAAAAACAAATTTCAAAGAACTACTGAACGATTTTTTGACGAGCTGACAAACTAAAAGAGTGAACTAGTTCAATAAGGAGTGCAAACTAAACCGGGCGCTCCATGTCACGAACTACTACGCGCAACACTACAAAATATGTTCATCTGTATATTTGTAAATACATTAGAATTAAAAATGGTCATATTAGTTAATTTATATTATTCTCTCATTATGTGATTGTTATTTGGTTGTAACGACGTGTAACTGAGATTTAACTGGTGAACGTTTAGTCTGTATTACGCCACTGATTGCTTGCCGAATTATGAATAGTCGATTACAAATCATTGCTACAATCTAACATAAGTATATCAATTACAGTTAAAATAATGGCTTAGCACTCTTGATTACAATGAAAGGACAAATGCGAAATTCAAAATCTGCAGATCTTTACATTTGTAAATATATTAGAATTAAAAACGTTGCTAATGGTCATATTTGTTAATTTATATTATTCTCTCACTTAGAGACAAGAAATCATGGATGGGATATTAAGAAGACAAGAAATTTTGAAATCTGAAATGAGATTGAGGAAGGAACCGAGGCACAGTCTCTGTGACGGGGGTAATGAAAATACTGCAGCTCTAACTCTGAATATTGTCAACCCAGCGGTAGAAAGGACTAGAACATTCTCAGCAAGGTTTCATTTATTATGTGCATTTTCAAATTTGACCTGTATTGAACTTCTCCAAATGTCATGTACTTACCATATGCATTCTTTTCCAGGAGACGATGCCAATCGACTTCTGAGAGTTCAGATAGCAGTTTTTGTGAACATCGTGGTACCAAAATCCTGAAATTTTCTTTCAAAGGCGACAGACAGATTAATCGGGGACGTTGTTTAGGTAATTATATTTTTTTACATTTTTATTATTTATTTAATTTCTTATGTTATACTCTATAAAGAACCATTGACAAAAATAATGCACATACAGAAGTGATTTTTTCAAGTAAATGATAACATAAATGAAGGTAAGTATAATGCTAATAATTACAAACTAAAAATAGAAAATCAAAAGATTCAATGTAAGATATAGAGTAGAACAAATTAGAATCATATAAAAACGTATACAAATGATAAAGATAAATTATAAATTTAATACAGTAGAACATTGTTAATTCGAAATTCAAGGGACCCAAAAAAAAACATTTAGAATTATGTGGAACCCTGTTACTTCGAAATTCAAGGTACAAAAAAATGTGACGCAATTGCAAAAAACTCGTGAAAAAAGCCATTAATTTTGTGAAAAAATGAGTATTTTCGCATATTTCAAGAAATCATTTCGAAAATGCAATATTTATTATGCTAATATAAAGATTTCAACATTTATACAGTAAAAGCTCTTTAATACGAAATTCAGGGGACAGAAATTCAAAATTCGAATTTCGAATTAGGGAAGTAGAATTAGTAGGAAGTTTTTAAACCATCAACACACTTTCTAAACATTTCCAAGTGTACAAACAAATGCATTTTTTAACATGTATTTTCAAACACATTTATTTGGCCAATGTTGCATTCATTTTTGTCAGTTGTTTCAATAAAAATAAAATAAATTACTTTGATATGTGATCTTGAGCCATCAATTCAATTTTAAAACAGAAAAAATGAAAACAGCAAATATTGTACATCACTTGACTGCGCTTTTCAATTTTGGCGCAATTTTTTAGAATTGTTGAAACAATCGAATTGGCGATACCATATTTTTTCGCAATCTTGCCCTTATTCTCAATTTTTCTGTCCACGTCTTTAATCAGATCCATTTTCATAGAAATAGTTAAAGTTTTGTACGCGCTGCGAACTGACGATATTTTAATTTAAAACGAAACACTAGTCAAAATAAAATGCGAAAATAACTAAAATCTAATACGTGAACGTAATAAAATATCTAATATTCTTCACATTTATCAAATAACAAAAAATATATTAAAATCGTAAATGAAGAGACTAAAATATCGAAAGTTTTCACGGAAATCACAGACAAAAGTACAAAAAAAGTCAATGACATAATGTTTTCACACGATATATTTTCAATTTTAATAAAACACAAAGATGTAAACCGGCGACAAAACTTCAACTAATCTCGTCTTTTGGCGGGATATCATAAAACTGGAGTCGTAAGGGTACGCGCGCACTAGCGTTTTTTCGCCGCGCGGCGAAAAAACCTGCGACATTTTGACGCGCGGCGAAAACAGGCGCGCGCACTACGGCATAATGCCGCTGATCATATTTATGGGCAGTTCTTTAAAATATTTCGTGAACTTAACGATTACCCCGAAAAATTCTTCCAATATTATCGAATGAATAAAGAATGTTTTTATGAATTTTTAAAACTAGTTGGACCTTCTATCACATATAAAAATACTCCATTCAGAAATGTTTAATGTTTATATCATTATATTCTTTTGAAGTAATATCATACAATGGTGGTCTTCTCTCAACTTTCGTAATTAGCATTTCAATATTAAAATCTTCAATTATTGAATTATTGCTTGTAGCCATTGTTCTTTCACATAAAATATTATATGGTACAGCAAAACAGCGCGTAGCGCGCGCGGTCATGACTTTAAAAAGATGCGTTTTTTAGCCGCTGTTCGAATTGATGGGGTTTTTACTGTTTTATTTATATATTATATAATTTCTTATACGGTACAAAGAACCATTGACAAAAATAATGCACATACAGGAGTGTTTTTTTTAAAATATGTATATGGTAATTGTTTGACCTCAATGTCCGGCTCAACCTGTCCGGCTCGAGGACCAAAATGTTTCTACCAAACCCGGGCCAGACGAAATATGTTCAATCCTCAGACTAACATTTCTCTTCCCGAGATCGGCCTTGCAAATTACTAAATTCACCGATTCTAAAATTCGCGCGAGTGAATTAAAACAATTTTATAATACAGATCAGGTATAAAAAAGAAGAATTACGCGAAAAGTGGCTTTATCAAAGAATACACGAGTATCAAAGACATGGCCACGACGAAGTATAGCGTTGAAAGAGAAGAGAGCCCAAATCATCGATAATTTTCCTTTTATACCTGTCACTTTATTTATTTTCAAACAAACATCAGAACTCCCTAGTTACATTTTTTTCACGTTCTGGTTTCAAATTTTCTTAATAATAATATATCGAGTACTTGCTCGTTAAAAATAAATAAAACACATTCTTTATTAATTCAAACAAATATTCATATAAAATCAATTAAAATTTATAAGACATTTTTTTTATATAAAACACTGCCAAATTGTTAAATGTATATTTTGGTGACGAAACACTCCACCCTAGTGTATAAAGTATACACTAAAAAATTACTCCAAAATATATAATTATCTCTATTTATTAACCGGTGATTTGACTTTTCAAAAATAAAAGTTTTTCGAAACTTTATTCGAACTTTTATCGTACGTAATTAAATTAATTAACATTTTAACTTCTATTTTTAAAAAATTGAAATTCACATCTTCAAAAAATCGTAAAAGAAATAAATTTGAAACTTTATTAACATTATTTATCTATACAAATTATAAAACGAGATCGAATTTATTTCTATTAATCATTTTCAAAATCCAAAATTGTTATTTTACTGACCGATCTCCTATATTCCTATAATATAATCTCAATAATTCAGCACATAATGATTCGTTTTTTAATTTGTAAAATAAATTAAAAAAACATAGTATATAAATTCAAATGCAAAAGGCTGTCCTGTCTGGATCTCCATCAAAAACTAAACGTGTTTTTCCTAACTTTTTTGTATTGTAATTTTGTAATTCTAAATTCATCAAATTGTAGTAATATTGACGATTCATTACTTCCTTTTCCGATATATTAAATAATTCGCGTTGTAAAACTAGCCCTTTTTCAGTATTACAAAATTTATCTTGCGAAGACTGGATTTCTTTTTCATGTATTGCTATAATAATTTCTTGTTCTTCGATTTCTTCGCTCGATTTATTAATTGTGTTACACAATTCTACAGATTTCTCTTTTAATTTGTGCATTGTAATATTTTTGCTATTATTAATTTCCACTAATTCAATTAAATTGACACAAGATTTATTTTCTGCTTCATTATTAATCTGTAAATCAATCATAAATTCCCCGTGATTATTAGAGGATTTTTCAACAGATCCAAAATTCTGATTCTTTGATCTTACAATTGTATCACCATTTTCTCTAGACTGAGATTCTTCAATTATTTTGTCGATGCACTGATTTAATGTGGTTAAACTATCACTTTCTTTATCTAAATCAGACTGACAAAAAGATTCGTTTTTTATAACAGAAATATCCTCTAACTGCGGTATATCAATGACTTTGTAGAGACTGTGGGAATCATTTTTTTCATTTTCACTAACTGACAAAGAATTGTTAAAATTATCAGATCTTTCAAAAAGACTATTTATAGTATTTTTAACTGCAGAAATCCCTTTCGTTTGTTCAATTACATTTTGAGAAATATCAATATCATTCGAAAATTCGTGATTATTTTTATTTAACTCATTTGATATTAACGTCGGCGTTGGCTGAACAGGTTTGTAACTTAAACCCTTTTGCGACAACTCATTCACATTATTTCCAAGTTCACAATTAATGTCTTTTTCAAAAGAGACATTCGGAAAAATCTTAGCAATTTCTACTTCTCGTTCAGAAGTTTCCAATATTTTATCCTCTGAAAAATTATTGATATCCGGTTCACATGTTTTCAACGCGTTCTTTTGTTTATTAGGTATTGCAATAGCAACGTCTGCATATTGCGTAATATCGAAATTAATTACATTTTCCTTTTTCACAAGACTCGCTTGCGATCCTTTCTCTGAACAAATCAGATTTCCTTCCCATATATTTGTTATTGTTTCATGAAATGAATTCTCCGATTCGTTTTCACACAATAATTTGTTAAATTTATTTTCTGGATATCTTTTATTCAACTCACACTGTGATGAAACGTGTTTTCTATCTAGACATTTAAAACATAGTTTTTCTTTTTTTACTATTTCCCATCGTTTTTTCACCGAAAGACTTTTAAATATGTCGCATTTCCATATATCGTGAGCTTTGTTGCACATAAAACATCTTTTTTCCTCCCTAGTTACGAGATTGTTTACCCATTTTTGTTTTTCATGGAATCTCATATTTTTTCCATTTGAATTACGTTTCCAGATTTCTTTATTATTTTTATATTCCTCAATAGTATAATTATTATTTAGACCTGAATTTCTAGCATTTATTACTATTTCTTCTAGCCAACTAGAGAAATAACATATGCCTGGTTTGTCACTAAAACGTCGAATTTTATCGGTCGCCCAAATATTCTGGAGATTCAAAGTTAATTTGTTCACCACATTTCGTAATAAATCCGGATTATATAAATGTCCCGTTACTTTTAATGTTCTCAATAACGAGACTAGATTTTTTATTTTACATGAAAATCTAACAATTTCATCTAAATTGAATTTTTCTCCTAATTTTGGAAAGCATTTTATATCATAAATAGTTTTTTCTATGATTTGGTTGGTATCTCCAAACAAGCTTTCTAAACAATTCATAATATCACCTATGTTATCTGGAGATAATAATAAAATGGAAACTGCCTCTCTAGCTTCACCTCTCAATGCTCTATGCAATCTATATAAATTATTTGCGTTGGATATTTTAAAATGCTTTGACGACTCTTCAAAGATGCATTTAAAGCTTAACCATTCAATTGGATTACCAGAAAAATATGGTAAATCTATAGAATTTGGCAATGTATTATAATAAGAAAATGTCTTACCCATTCTTTTTATACGATGATTTTCGGTCTCTGCACCCTCGCGAAGCTCTGCCATCCGACGATTCTCGAATTTAGACCTTGATGGGCCTGATTTCTGGTATCTTCTTTCTATGCCCATGCGACGATTCTCAGAATTAGACCTA
>JADDOH010011019.1:0-38033 GCA_016648135.1 Agrypnia vestita | reverse complement strand
ATTTAATTTAATTTAATATATATATATACATATATATTAAATACGAAATAAATAAATGAAATAAAGAGAAACACACAAATATCAAATAATAAAACTGAAAAATTAAATGCTGGAACCTGGATTCGAACCACGGACCTCTGTGTTTCGCGCACAGCGTGTTACCAATTTCACTATCCCAGCGACTTAACAAGTCGTCAATATTTGATAGTTCTATGTTTCTCTTTGAATTATTAATTCACTTATTTATATTATTCCATTTTTATTCGGGAAGTAATCGGGGAGTAATCATTTATTTATTTCGTATTAAATATTACGGGACTCGTTCCCTAAATAAATGAAAAATATGTTTAATAATATATATACTCTATTTGCAGTTTAGCAAAGAATACTTCCATTGTTCGGAAATCGACTAGCGAGAAGACGTCAAAGCTTCGTTTGATTTTCTCGTAAACAGTCGATTACTTCCCGAATAAAAATGGAATAATATAAATAAGTGAATTAATAATTCAAAGAGAAACATATAACTATCAAATATTGACGACTTGTTAAGTCGCTGGGATAGTGAAATTGGTAACACGCTGTGCGCGAAACACAGAGGTCCGTGCTTCGAATCCAGGTTCCAGCATTTAATTTTTCAGTTTTATTATTTGATATTTGTGTGTTTCTCTTTATTTCATTTATTTACTTCGTATTAAATATTACGGGACTCGTTCCTTAAATAAATGAAAAATATGTTTAATAATATATATATATATATATATATAATATTTTTTTCTACAATCGTACATAAATGTTTACAAATCGATATTTTTTGTGTGTGTATACCTCACCAAAAAGAATTATATTCTTGTGTGTGGTGAGGAATAACCACTTACAACCATAGGTATAGGTAGTGTAATCTAATTATATAACAATTGGAAGGAAAGAAAAGAAAATCTAATACATCAAATCTTAGTTAATAATACAGTATATAGAATAAGCAGTTAAGTAAACAATAATATAAATAATAAGCAATCAAGAACTCAATCACAAAGTCAATTCTATAATAAATGAGAACCCATTCGGGTTCACTGGGGGAATATGCACACAGGGCGCAATCGCAAAACATTCACCATCTTGCAAAATTAATTGGACAAATCAAATAATTATACAGGTATCTTCATCGATTCGTGGGAAGTACTCAACGGTATCTCCATACGAACAACCCGTATCAGAACCAAAAGAAAACGGGACTGACCAAACGGCCCCAAACGGGTAAGAAGCCACTCACCGAATATACCTCAGATAGTCAGATGAAATGAATCTCCAAGTAATCCACTTCTGGAGATATAAAGCATCTTTTTGCCGCAAAAGGTCGTAATTATGAATTGCCGGCTTCACCAAATACAGTGAAAATTACTGTAATGAATTATGGAATGACGCTTAAGCTGCAGGTAAAGCAAGAACTTTTAAAGCTGAAGGAACAAAACTATTAATATTAGATAAGTGGACATGTGGAATGAACAGGCGTTATTGAAATATTAATGTGCACACAACAATTAACAGTAAAGCTGTCTTCTGGAACCTAGGCCTGGCACGCATTTTCGGAAGTATTCCTACAGAGACCTGTGTCAGGATTCTGACTGAAAAGCTGTCAGAATTTGGTTTGTTCTTGGATGATGATGTAGTCGCTTTGAATACCGATGGAGCCAGCGTCATGGCATAAAGCTTGGACGTCTAGTTGCACCTCTACACCAGCTCTGTTACGCTCACGGTCTACAGTTGGGTACAGGTGTGATTTATAAAACGAACACTCCGCAAGAATTTGATACTGAGCAAGAACATGAAGATATTGAGCAATCTAACGCCGGCGAAGAGGAGGATGACTTGGAGGATAATGATGGTACTCGCTTTTCTTTACCTTCTAGACAGGTTGATCTGGCCTCGGAGTACCAATCCATCATATTGAAACTCAGGAAACTCGTTAAACTTTTTAAGAAGTCACCGACGAAGAATGATGTTCTGCAGAACTGTATCAGGAAGAGTTTGTCAAAACCATTCAGCTGGTTCTTGATTGCAAAAATAGATGGTCCAGTCTTGCGGACATGATACAAGTACAAACAACAAAGTCAAGCAATGTGTGGGAAAAACATTAATCGATCTGGGATTCGGCTCTAACTCGTACTACTTCTTCATTGATGAAGAATGTGTGGCCCTTACCTTGACCGAGTTGCTTTCAGTGTGCTCCACCAGCGTTGAGTCCGAAAGGGCATTTTCAGCTGCTGGATAACTAGCATCTGAGATAAGATGCCGCCTAACAGATAAAATAATAGACATGCTCAGCTTCCTACAAAGCCATTTTAAAAATCACCCTTTTCCTTTCCTTCTGTGGATGATTTAATTTTTTTATGTTTTATATGTTTAATTGAGTATGTCTATAGAACTTTTAATAAGTTCTTAAAACTTATGTTCGTGTCACGTTCAAAAAATAAAAATAGCTTTGATTAATATTTGCTTTATTTTATAAATCTAATATAGTAATAAAAACTACTACTAACTTTACTACATTGACTGATTGATGCTTGGAAAAACGCCTACAAAAACTTTAATGCGATGATTAATAATGAACATTTTATTAAAATTGATTATATAAAAATGCAAGGCGTTGTCGTTAATTGCTATTCAGCACTATAAACAAATAAAAAACACATAAGTACTCGGGATCCCGATCCCTAGGGATTCTAATCTCGAGGGATCCCGAAAGGGCAATCCCGAATCGGGATTGCATTCCCTAGTTCACTTCTAAAACGAACACTAATACATACTCAATTTATAGAAAATAGATAAAAACTGTTCTTCTGTCTATTGTTTTCTTAGCTATTCTGCCTTGTGTCTCCGACCTCTGGCCGATGTTGAGGAGATCTCATGGCAGAGAGGGCGGTGCCCAATAAATTATGATAATAATGAAGTAAATTTGTGGTAAATTATTAAAAGTAAATATAAATGTTAAAAATAACTATCCAAAACAAATAGTTCAGGTTTACGTAGGATTTGGTTTATTAATATGAATTTGAATTGTAATATTTTCCCTTGTGTTCCGCACGGGAACTGATAAATTTTGCGCGGTTCCATCAAGCTTGCTTCCGAAGGCCGAGGTTGTAAGTCACGGCCCGCTTCGGAGACAACACAGTGCTAACGCTTCCATGTGGTGCAGAGCCTTCCGCTTTGAATGCTAAATGCCTCGTAGAGGAACGTCCGTCGCGGGGTCCAGAAGCACAGGAGCACACAGGCTGGCCCGTATATTCTCAGCCGCCATCTTTACCAAGTAGGAATCCATAGTCCAAATCCAAAGAAGAAAAGCAGGGGTCAAGCAGGGTGAGAAGTAAAAGCCAGAATAAAATGTTCCAGTAGGCGTACTCGGCAGAGGCTCCCAGCAGAATGAGGCTCTCGCCCGCCCGGCGCAGTATTTATACAGTGCGGAAAGCTTCCCCCTGACTCGCGCCGCCGACCAATCAGCGCGCTTGACTCTCCGGGCGCTTCGAGCGCAAAACAACGGCCTCCGGTGCCGATTCGCGGATTAAAATTGAATATTTTAATCGATAGCAAATTAAACGCCACCCCCCCGGGGATTTTAACACATCATCTATACCAATCTATGTCTTGCCCATAGGATGATGTCGTTTACTGGAACCGCAAGAGTGAATTTACCTAGTTATTCAACAAAATATGCCGATTTACCGCGGCATTTTCAAGAATTAATTTACATTTAATTCGGTTAAAAATAGTAAACATGATTTTACGAGATTCTAAGTTATACCATTAGATAGATCTCAACCAAGCACATTCTTTGGTGATATTTTCAAGTATGTCGGATATATATTAATTGCGTAATAGGCAGACAAAGTATGTCACCACAAATAAAGCGCACTAGCTAACTTTCAGACACGCAAAAACATATCACTCCCATAGATGTTCACATGAGGAACACAATAAAAAATGTTTCCGCTCGCTAGGACGTCTGTAACGTCCGTAATCAGAGTTCAAAAATATTCGCTGGCGGCCCTCACTCCAGCCGCACGGCGCCATCGTGGCGCCGGGTTTTTTCCATTAACCCGCGCGGGCTGCGTACAGGCGGCGCGGTCGGCGAGTTTATCAGGGCCCACCCAAGATATTTTACTCTCTTATAAACATTTTTCATTTTAATTTCTACTTTACAATACCACACAAAGGACTCATTTGGCACATTTAAAATACTTATGTATTTTTACTTCCTCGCCTCTTCGAGGCAGGACATTTACATTAATTCCATCAAAATAGCGGCCATTCTATGATGGTCCGCGGCGCTCCGCGCGATTTAAAAATGATTTTATCCCCATCGCGCGAGCTTTCCCTGTATATCAAGACCACGAAACATCAATTTTATTCAATATTACATTTACAAATGTCTTATCTAATTCTTAAATATTTCATTCTTAAGATATTTCATTAAATATTTCATCAAACTTAAATATTTCATTTTCTTAAGTATTTCAAATATTTCAACACTTTATAAGATAAGACCAAAAAATGCAATTTCTTCGTGGAATTTTTCCAACGCCCTCCGTCGGAGATGTCAACACATCGCGTCGGTGCAGTATCCTCTCAGCTAGGATCGCAACGCCGGCTCGCTGCCCGCGCCGACTATCCGCTCGGAGGCGAGGTGGGTCCCCACGTACGGCATTCGCCCATACAACGGACCTGACCCAGAAAGGGCCAACATTCACGACTTCAGATGGGTCATCATCACCATCATCATCACGTCGTCATAATTCTACCTGTCCGATACACCTTGTTTATAATCTTTAATTTTTGTGTGGCTTGCAGGAGTTCAAATATTTCAAAGATCTGGCTGAGCATCAGAAGAAGTGCCACAAAGACCAAACGATTGACTATCCAAAATGTCTGTGTCAGTATTGTGGAATGTTTCTTCTGAAAAGATCCATGAGACACCACATACGTCACCTGCATTCTTCTAAGATCCCCGTGGTCTGCGAAACATGTGGCATTACGTTATCTTCCCCGAGTACGCTCTACAAGCACACCCTGTCCAAACACTCTGTTAAAAAGTTTACACTGTGCCCAGAATGCGGGAAAAGATTTCCGATAATATCCCTTCGCAAGCACATCAGCAGAGTGCACAGGACCCCACACTACACCTGCAAATATTGCGATAGAAAATTTGGATGTGGCTACAATTTGAAATCGCACCTACGTACACACACAGGTGAATATTTTTATAGTATATTTATATATATATATTTTTTTGTATTGAAAAAATTCAAATATGGCGAATTTTGAATAATCGGGGTTTTACTGTATTTGTATTTATGTATTTAGCTGAAGCAAAATCACATAAATGCCGAGATAAAGCATGAGGATGTTTGAGATGCAATAAAGATTATACATATGTTACTTTTTTAGTTTTGTACTAGAAATTTATTTTTTTGCTTTTGTACTTAAAATTGTTTATGTTTTTTTATCTCTCATGTTTATAAAATGAATATTATTTCGTATTCTTTTGTAACAGTGTAACATTAAATTGTGAAAATGAATCTGCAGACAAACATCTTTTGTTGGACTTGAAATATTTTAAAAAATGTAAAGAAAATATATAGATTAAAAAAAAATCAGACTGAATATACATTGCCATCCTGAGCAGTGTAAAATTGTTTTCTGCTTTACAACATGTTGCTTACTTTCAGACCATAAGTTGCATCTGATTTTTCAAGTAATTAAATATTTCGAAATTTAATGAGTTCTGCATAACTGAAACTACTATATTGTTTATGGTTCATGTAAATATCATACTTATTTAATAATATGTCGGGTAAAATAATAGGAAAGTTGTAAAAACATTCTACTGCCCCTCGAAGATCTTAAGTTAAGTGGAATTGTTAAAAAATAATGTAATATTTAATAAAAATAAATATTATTTTTCAGGTGAAATGCCTTTCTCTTGCCCAGATTGTGACAAGACGTTCAGGCATCGTGTGACAATGAAGCATCACCGTTTAAAAGTCCACGATGTTAATATGTTTGACAAACCATCTCCGACATTCGACAATGCTTCTGAGAGTCACAAAGAGGGAAAATTAAATAATAATGTGGTATCCAAAGAAACCTGAAATTCGTTCAATAATATACATGGTGTACATGATGTCAAGTTATATAGGTACAAGAAATATAGGACCACATTGACATAAAATGAGTTTTTGTCATCACAGGATTTACACAAGGACCGCAGTGGCAGTACCTACCAAAAGTTACAGTACTTTGTGTGTTTACTTTCGCCTTTTGTCTTCCAGAAAATATTAAGTCAGATATTGCGACTTTACTCTGCAAAAGTCTTAAAGTTATTTTTGCAGAAAAAGTGGCATCCTTTAATGTGAAATTCTAACTGAGGATTAAACAAATTAACTCTTAACAAGATCAAGGAGCGGGAAACTGCTTTAAATAACAAAAATGTCTTCAACATTTGGACAAAGCATCCATGGATTCTAGGCCTCGAGATTTTATAATATGTATTACATACATAGATTTGAGGCTTAATATTTTGGAAAACGATATTCCGAAAATGAAATTTAAATTGCTGACATTAAAGATTGGTGACCACCCAGCAAACTAATAAAGCATTTGCCATAGAGAGTCGTATATTTACGTGAAAGTATGAATAAAAAAGCAGACGGTAGATTTATACCTATGTTATGAGTCTAAAATGTTCAAGCAACATTGACCTAATATCAATAGTTATGGAGTTATGCAATATTAAAGTTTGCTTTTTTTTTCAGTATTTCTGATATACTTTTTACAAAACCTTGAACTATCATTATTTATGTCGACTGAAAAATTCACCATAAAAGTTAGATAAAAACCCTGAAAATATTCCACTTGTTTTTTCCAAATGAAATTCCTGAATGATTTCCAATTGGTATTGGATGGTTTTTATCACTTTATTTGACTTGTATTAAAGGGAATGAATTTTTCATATTAGATATAAGTTATTGTAATGACAATACAACGTTTTGCAAAAAATTAGTCAGAAATATTGGAAAAAAATGCAAACTTTGATGTTGCATGTCTCCTTAACTATTGATATTAGGTCATGGTTGCTTGAACATTTTAGACTCATAACATAGGCAGGAATCTACCGGCCAAGTGTCTGGTGCCAGCTCTGGTACACCCTTATATTTGCTTTTTAAAATGAGAAATCAACATTCAATTCTGTACCGCATCCTCTCCAGAGGTATCATTAATCGAGTTACACCATGTATAATTTCTTTTTAATTGGGTACTTTATTTATAAATAATTTTTGTATTTAAATAAAAGTTTTATTAAATTGGTTTATTTTTTAGGGATAATATTAATAGTGTTTTGAAAAGTGATCGGTCTTCCATTATTTTTTTAATTTTATCTTTTAATTACAAAAAAATCCGTGTTCATCAAAACTTTAATTTGACAGACACTGTTTTAAAGAATTTAGAATTTTTCAGAATAAATATTGTGTCTATAAATTATATAATCTTCATCTATCAGTTGTGATAACTTCTTCTAATAGTCTGTTAAATTGAGTATTCATAATACATAATTTGTGATAAATTTTCTGCGGTTTAAATTGTTAAATAAATTTTTTTTAAAACATATTAAAGATTCTTACGACTCAAATGCCCATTGCTCTCTTTTGCTTTGCGTGTGTTAAATATATGGAAAAAAATGTTTAAAGACCATTGTGAACATAAATTCTATAGAAATTGTGCATTAACCCATTAATGCCCAAAGGAAAACTACACATTAAATATATATTTTTACTGTTATTTATTACGACATACTGAGCAAAGAAAATATTGTAAAAGAAAAACTTAGATAAATACATAACATAGAAAATAAAGGGGTCAGATTACCATTGAACAGAAAAGGAAGAAAACTAATCATTTTAGAAAATTTAAAAATCAACTATAACAATAATAATATACTCGACATTCAAACACCCTATATTACATCCATTTACATACATTTGATACAACACGTACATATATATTATATTAAATAACACATTCCTATTGTGAAGTTGCAATTTCAGAATAAAATTCTGTGAATTTTAAAACCAAGTAACGCACTGTCCCGGATAGATAATAAATCCGGATTCGAGTCCTGATAGCAGTCATATTTTTTTGATTTTTCTCTAAGTCTTTCTAATATATTAATAAATTTAGTCTTAAAATTCACAGAACTTTGTTCTGAAACTGCAACTTCACAATAAGAATGTTTTCTTTAATATAATTAATCTAGAACGTTCAATATTTACTGTAATTTTTGTCCTCTCTGAGAATACAAACATAAATTTTGGAATTGATGGCTGTTTGTTTCTGTGATGAACATTTTTAATGTATCAGATATAATGACAAATTAAATTAATTCCAAATTTTTTGTTCCATTTTCTCTACCTATCCAAAAAAATTTCACATATTTTTGTGAATAAATAAAACTGAAATGAACGGGTGCATTATTCATATTATCTCTTACAACTCATTATGCAGGGGGAAATCACAAGACAGCAGAGGCACAAGTAGAAAGAGATTATCTTGACTGCGCAACCTCAGAAAGTGGCTGTTCAAAATTTCAGCAGCCTCATACATCTTTTATAGGATTAATCGGCATACTGCAGCTTTGTCACCAACCTTCGACAGAAAACTGCACAGGAAGAAGAAAACAAACTTTTCAATAATTTTGCATCAAACCAGTTAATCTTATAATAACAATCATAAATACGTAAGAGGATATTTCAAATGGTCTTTGAAAATAAGACAAGAAATTCAAACATATAACACGAAAATTTGTACTACTATCAAATTAAGCAGAACTCTTGTTATAAGAATATCTAGGGACTAGCGTAGAGAGCTGCTAATTATATTCAAACTTCCAACTCCTGATGTCAAAGGTGGACATCCTGAAAACCTGCCTACATAAGTCAGACATGAAATAAAACTGATATACATTTTCAATGATTTATCACATCGGTTTAATTATTTAAATACAGCATCATACCTGGAAAGGATAAAATCAAAAGCTACAAGATCGCATTTCAAAAATAGTTTTGTCGAGTATGGTGTATATGTTACAGCGAATTTGCATTTTTAGTGAGACTATACTTTCACTAGTAGAAATGTACTTTTCCCGGTCGGGCAGAGTCTGGGCACTGAAAACATCTAAATCAACGAATTCTCAGATTCGCTACACATTATCCGTGAAAATATATTTTGTTCACGAATGCGCGCATTACTCAAAGCATAGACAATATATCGGTGAAACTATCGATTTGTACACGTAATTCTTAAAGCGTAGAAAGTATAAAGGCGGCACTTCACTAGGCGATTTTTATTCATTTTGCGGTCCTATTTTAACTCCTAAATTAAAATTAAAAAGGACAGCGGCACCGTAAAACGAATACGAATCGCGAAGTAAGGTGTCGGCTGAAAGATCGCGCACTCGGGTTTTTTATGATATCTGACGACTGCCGGAACAAAACGAGGTTATGTCACCATGTAAATATTGGGGGGTTAAGGGAAATTTTTTATTAATGAATATGTATTTTGTCAATTAAGTTTATTAAATATGTTTTTTTTTATAACAATACAACAAAAGTTTATTTCTTACAAATATAGAAACATAAATAAACATACACCTGGTATTATTAATTTTAAACGAACCTTTAAAAGTGCGTCAAGTAACAAACACTCGATGCGAAAAATACAAAAAATCAAAGAGATTCTAAGTCATCATTTACGTTTGAATTCATTCAGATTATTCCGCATTTCCAATTTTCTATCTTTTTATCAAAAATGTGTCTAATGTCATTTGCGTTTCTTGTTTGCGCTGTGTAAAGTGGGTGGTAGACGTACAACATAAAGTGCGCGGTTTTTAAGTTCATTACTCGGCTCGACGTCGGTGACAGACGTGAAGCTTGCTCACACCGTTTCATTTTTATGAGTTTAATCGACTGTCTTTTGAATTATAAGATGATCAGAATTTCGTAAGTGTTCGCGATTAAAATTTTAAAAATATATTACGTTTTAGTTACCCACCTAAACTAATCGGTCCAGAAGAGTGACAGTTCGAGAAACAGAACTATCGCCACAGAATAGAGAATATGCTATCGCTCAAGCTCAAAGGATAAAAATTAGAAATACTGTCGCTTTGTGGTGACTTTGGACTAGACTAGTGTAGAATGAGACACAAAACGCAAAATAAATTTTGAAAAACAAGGTCCATGTGCCATTAGAATCTTGTTATAAAATCATATAATGAAGAATTGGTGCAGCCGAAACTTTCAACACTTCAAAATGACTATTTTAATAATATCCGTTACCTACTATGTTGATATGCACAGAAGAAATTAATAATGCAGTAAGAACCTTGTTCACGCAATGACTTATTAAATTGTTATTCAAGGCCCGGTTGTTTCAATTTGGATAAATAAAAGTTCGTTTAAAAGCATAGATTTTTACGGAAACGGATTTCAGACTTGTCAAATTTAATTTTTGACAGTTCGGAAACCAATAAATTCACTAGTAAGTAGAAGTTAAAATATTGTATTAATTTCTATTGGTGAAAAATTCTTTGAATATGATAAGAATGACCTTGAATATAATTTCTCTAAAATGCCAGTGAATGATGGACTCACTAGAAAAACAGATTCACTGTAACATATACTTGTGCATTATACGTACTTAACATTACAGTAAATCCTAGCATCACGCAGGACGTATTAATATATCTAGCATTCAAGATTGTGTTCAATGATCAAATTATAACAAATTAACAATAAGCGACACAGGGATAGCCAAATTCGCATAGTGTTAAGACTCCAAACTCCAAGACTGTCAAGTGTCAAAATAAAACATCGCAATGTTTATGGAAATATAATCAATAAAATAAAAAGTAAAATACCGCCTATGTAAAATACTAATTTACATAACATATTCATCATGTATTATAAATATATTTTAATTTTGAAGGTTATTGTTGATAGGGCGGTCAGATTAATCTGTCTTTGTCTATCAATAAGATGCCTTGCCAAGGAAGGTGGAGCGGGAATTTCAAACACTCTGGCACTATTATATAGATTTATTACAAAAAAAACAGTTAAACCTTATGTTCTAAAGCACTATTACTAATTTTATAACTAATCCTAACCTAAACGCCAGCCGTTCGACCTTCATATAAGTTAATTGTGTCCTTTCACATTTTACTTCACAAAAAAAGTCACAAAAAGCACATGTCCGCTATCGGAGGTCCTCGTGGCTATGAGGGGCCCGCATTCCAAGCTGCGCGGCTCGCGGGGACCACACGTGGTTTGGCTTGGCGCGCCCGGCCGCGGGATCTGGCGGAGTCTCGGAAACTCGCGGGAAGCACGTGGTCCAGGCCGCGGAATCACGTCCAGAGAGCTGCAGGCCGCCTTCTCCTTAAGCGACGTTGACGGCGCCGCCCCGTGATCTTGAACACCCGTGGCGGCGGCTCAGGGCCCGCCGTGGCGAAGCGGCCATCGCCTGGAACCGTCCAGAGCGCTGCGGGCCGCCTTCTCCACAAGCGACGTTGACCGCGCCTCCCCGCGTTCTTGGAAACATGTGGCGGCGGCTTGAGCGCCCGCCGTTGACGGGGCCGCCGCGGGCAGGAGCCCGGGAAGCGTAGCTGCTTCCCTCACCGCGGTCGAAACTGAACAAGGGGGCGTTCTTGGCCCCCCGGCTTCAACTCTCTGTGTCTGCGGGGGAGGGGGGTAGCTTCCCTCACCCGCAATGGTACCCTACCAACCCCTGGCGGTGCGGGGTGGCAACCCGTGGTGCCGCGCGAAATTTAAAATTACCTAAATCTATTTTAAAATAAAACTTATATTCTAATTTAAAAAGGACGCGATGCGGAACGTCACATGCAGGTCGCGGACGCATCAAATTCCCCCCCCTTTTTGTGACGTGTCCGTATCGCGTGTGATTAAAATAATATACTAAATAATATGCTATACTTATACACTATCCTCCCGCGATAACCTTTAAAACTAGTCAGGATTATAATAGAATTCTATTGCTTCACTTATCTTACGGCACGCGCGTCTCGTATGTACCAGCCCTCCTTGTAATCATAGCCGTCAAAAAAAATCCAAAATATTCCACCTTCTCACGTGAAAAAGAATATTAATCGAAAATACCGCGCGCCCGCGGCCTACGAATAATGCAGGTTGGCGTTTTGATTCGTGCTGTCGCCGCCCTTGGCAACAACGGCTTCTGCCTACACGAATCTCCACCCTCCCCGAATTAACTTCGCGTTCCCGCATGCTACTGACTCTACCCGCCCCCCAGAATCCTTGTATACTTTCCTAAACGGATATTCTGCGTATCATCGTTTTCATTCGTCTTTCCTCGTCGTCGTCCTCCTTGTGCATCCATATCGGCGCCCTGCCGATTATGGAGCCGTGCTCATGACCGCTGCCTGGGTCCTCCGTCGTCTTACGCTCGTCTCGCTTCGTCTACGTCGGTTCCGTGTCGCCCTGACACCGGAACGATTCTCTCTCGTTACCCGATAGGCTCGTACACAAGGCTCACTTTCGAAAAAAAATTTACCCCGCAAAATTATAAAACCGGCTATGATAAAAAAATAGAATTAAAAAAAACACTCGATCGCGTTGTCAGAAAAAACAAAACGGGCCGTTACACACGCGACATACGGTTTTTCAGCGTATGTACCTATAAGATAAATAAAGCACGTAGAAATTGTCCATTATAAGAACCTGGATATTCTAAACCTATCTTAGAAAATATTACCTACGGTCTACTACTTGTGTAAATGCACGTGCTGTGCTCGACCTAGCTCGAAATTCTCGGTAATCCCCACGCTCGGCAAGGCTTAACCCATCTAGTTGCGCGCCGCCCTCGGCCGGCCGGAAATTCCGAGAAGTGCCCCAAATTCGCCCTCTGACCACAACCACGTGCCTTTTACATCAAAACTTTAAAACTTTATCACTAAAATTAATAAAACTAAAACTATCCTAATCTATTGTTGGGCGCCACGATTTTTTTTTATATGTATTCTAATTTACACACTATGAACCGGCATAAGATTATAAAAAAAATCGAAAAAACTAATCTCGCGGTTCCCTATACACTATTTCGCGCCGCTCCGACTTTCCTTGACATTCTGCACACTCTGACCTCAGGGTAGGTTCGCCGAGAAACACTTTCTCGGCGCGTCCTTGCAAAGGACGCGTGCCCTCACGTTGCGGGGCCATTTGATAGGGCGGTCAAATTAATCTGTTTTTGTCTATCAATAAGATGTTATCAGGTCGCGGACGCATCATTGTCATTATTTTGATATGTGACAGATTCATGTGGAAATATAAACAATAACAAATCATAATGTTGAATAAAAAATTAAAAAAACAATTTTGTTACTCAGGGTCAGGGGTTGGTCAGGGGTATAAATTAAACATATTTATATATTAGGTACCATCAGGTATCATCTAGGTATCTATGTTGATTAAATTACTTAAAATTACCGTACAATAAAGTACCTACATGTACATATATATTCTAATCTAAGTATATATTAATCTTTTTCGAATTGACAATTTAATACGTCGATATGTACATTTCTATGAGACATTGTGGAGAATGATATGTAAATATACGTATTTGTCGGTATGCATTTGTGCTGGTGAAGTGAGAAATAAAATTGATTTTAAAATATTTCTTAATTGTAAAATATATAATATGAAAAAATATAATATACACATTTTTAAAATAACATAAATGGTAAATAAATGTATATCTATTCTAAATAAAATCTATCTATACAAAAATATACGTTTCCAAGCGTTTTCATTGTTTTTAAGTACCAAAAAAAATGCAGAAATTTTGCAGAAAATGTATGTTCATTGAATATTGTTTTTCGACAGTTACTTATTAGAATCAAAATACTTTAGCTGAGTCAGAAATTAATCTAGGGTCCGGTTGTTTGATCAGTAGTTAGAGTAATAGTTAAGCAAAAAGCGTACATTTTTACGAAATCGGGTGTTATGATTGGTGGAAAACGCGAAAATTTATGTTTTTTTAATTTTATGCTATTACTCTTGCTCCTGATCAAATAACCGATGCAGAGTTGAAAACAGACAGGCGCCGTATTTTTATTTTATTTAGTGAAACTGAGCCAATTTACACATCAAAAATGGAATATTTTATTTGAAGATTTAGAATTGCCAAATATAACGTACCTACACTTCTGCTTGTGAAAAGAAGTAGTTTATTTAAACATTGTGTATATAAATATATGCTTAGATGTAGGAACATAAGATATCATAAGATATGTGGGGCGTAAAAGCAAAGGCAGCGATATCCAAAAAAATAAATAAAATGTTTTGAATGCAGTCACCTACGATATAAAATGTACTGAATTCTAGATTTTATACATCTATCCTTCCAAAATTATGTTTCCTATAAATTTAAGGGCTGTTTCCGATAAAATTTCGAATTCAGTACATTATAAATTATATATATTTTTTTATATTGCTGCTTTGTTTTTATACCCAACATACAGTAACAGTAGTAACGCAAAATACTGGCCTAATTAGCATTCAATATGTTTACGATTCATTCTAAGAGATGAAAAATAAGTTAATTATATTTTAAATCGCACAAGCGTTTACCATGGCTTGACCGACAGGCATCAATAATGATATGTTATAAATTCATCAGTGTTTTTAATATCTGTGAATAATTTTACAAAGGATCTATCTTTATTATCTACAATAATTTAATTATTTTATAAAATAAAAGTACATCACTAAAAACACAACAGTTAAAATACAGACCTTAAAATAACTAAAAAGACATTCATTCAACAAAATAAAAATACACCACAAACTCTCATATTCATAGCCACAGAACGCAAATAATAGGATGTTTAAACATTCCCAAATACAAGCCACACAGCACCATTACACTTATCTAGGTGTTAAATTTTTCAATAATTTACCAATAAATATCAGAACTAAAGAACCGAACTGAAAAATATATAAATTTCAAAAAATACATAAAATAAATAAAATAATACATAATCAAAAGAAAAAATAGTTAGAATTTAAAAAATAACTGTACTCCGAAAATAATTTGTATACTTTATTCACTAATATTTATTTTATGATGTTCGTATTAATTTCTCTACACTGTTCCATTTATTGACATACTTATATATATACTTCTCATTCACGCTCTTTTCGTAAAAATTCAAGTTGATACAACCGGCCTTGAGTTTGATTGTATCATCGAAAAATTATAAGAACATATTTAAAACTAAATCATATTTGTACAAAAGTTTTGTGCCTGAAAATAAACTATTGAAAGTCCATTAAAATATTGACGGTAAATAAGAAACTTCATCATTTCTCATAATTTGGTACAAGCGCTAAAAGGGACAAAATGGCGCGCTTCAATTACTAAAATTATTTGACGCTGGCCTACCCATTTGCTTGTTGTTTAGAGTATTTTGACAGCTGTCATTACTCAATTAGCTTATCGGTGCATCACGCATGCATTTGTTTGCACGTATGGAATCGTTTATATTTTACGTGTCTGCCGTGCCTCTAATATTGACTGAATAACCGCTTCTGTGTTTTATATTCTCATCAGTAAATAATTTTTATATTTACAGAATGGAAAGTTTCAATCGTGAGAAAACACGTCGCCTAGCTAATATGCCGAAAGGCAAAACGTGTGACAGGAATACGAGATTATTACGCGAAAGCAAAAAATGTCCCAAAATACAACTAGAAGAAATCAAACTGGACGTAAGCATATTTATTCAATGTTAAATTAAGCTTCAAAGCTATGTTGGATCGAGAAACAT
This sequence comes from Agrypnia vestita, assembly GCA_016648135.1. Taxonomy (NCBI): domain Eukaryota; kingdom Metazoa; phylum Arthropoda; class Insecta; order Trichoptera; family Phryganeidae; genus Agrypnia; species Agrypnia vestita. The sequence goes on along the minus strand of JADDOH010011019.1, from coordinate 22,129 downwards.
TCAGTCTCACAGATGGCTAGCTCACCTACTGGCTGATCAACAGATGACACTTGACTTAAATGTGTACCGGACCTTAACCGTTTCTCAGTGATGTCATAAACGCTACAATAACAGCACTAAATGATTCGTTTAGTGCTGTTATTGTATAGTAGTATGGTTGAAATACCTCCCTTATTACTTATTTTTAGTAACCAAGCTTTTGTTTGTATTGTTTGTCCCCGAAGGTATATTTTAGCAGTCTTTTAAGAGTTAATGAATGTTTAATTATTTACAGAAAGAAAGCAACATTGACATCTTTGAAAGCGATGTTCCAGAATCCAGTTGCAGATTGTGCTTAGATCTGATATCATCCGTTCCCACACCAATTTGGGGAGAGGATTCTGAAGACTATTCTGTAAAAATTTTGCAGTGCTGTTCTGTAACAGTTTCAAAAGATGATCCACTTATTTTTCTTTGTCAAATTTGTCTATCGAAATTAGAAAGTTTAATGGAATTTCAAGAAATGTGTCAAAAAAATGATCAAAAATTGAAAGATATAAATTATAAAAAAGATTATCAAAAATATACACAGTTCATCGGAGAATCAAGCCCCGCAGGTGCAAGCAATGAAAGTTATGCTGAAAACAACAATGACGAAAATTTGAATGATTTTTGGATTTCTCAGGATCCTGCCGAAATTAAAAGTCAAGGTGTGTGCCTACTATTATCTGTAAATTTTAAATTCGTTCTATTTATACATACGCACATTATATTATGTATTATATATTAAACCTAATATTTATCCTTCATTTTATACAAATAACAATATAGGGAAACTCATAAATTCAAAAGATAAAGATAATATATTTAACAATTCAGGTGTTTATAAACTTTCATGCAATGATTGTACAGCATTTTATATTGGAAAAACCGGCCGTATTTTAAAATAAGAGTCAAAGAGAATTTGAGATGTCTGAATAATCATGGTTTTTCTGAATTTTCAAATCGTTTATGAGAAAATGATCAGAGTTTTGATAAAGATTTAGGACTTTCTATTTTACACATAAATAAATTTGGTCTGAAATTGAATAATTTAGAATAAAAGTAAACAAAATATTATTAATAATCAGTTAAATTTAACTACTAGTCGAATTCTAAAATTTTTTCCAATAATTTTGTGTAATTAAGAACTTCAGCAATACTATTTAAAATAATTATTTTAAATAATTTAGAAAACCAAAACAAAAGAAATCATTAATTTTATATTTTGACATATATAAAACACCCTGACGATAGTAAGATTTTCCCGAAACATGTAGGTGTAGGTGTAATTAAGGTTAATTAATTAAATTGTAATTTTGTAAGGTTAATTAATTAAATTAATTAATTAATTAATAAGGTTAATAATTAATGTAAGGTTAATTAATTAATGTAATTAAATTGAAAAGTAAGGTCTCCATCGATGCCATTTCCGAACGCGACTTGCTAGGCGAGACCTTGGGATGTTCAGTCGCTGCGTAGCAGTTTTTTGGGATGGAGGTCCCGCTTAGTTCGCCCGCCAGGTGCGAACTGCGTTCAGTCATTCGATTTTTTAATGCAAAATAGGTTTCTCCGATAGACATTCAACACCAGTTAGTGAAAGTGTACGGTGAGAAGTGTATGGAAATAGAAAAGGTGCAGAAGTGGTGCCGGGAGTTTTCTGAGGGCCGGGAAAACGTCCACGATGAGCAGCGGTCGGGGCGGCCGAGTTTGCCGGAATCAACGGCAGCTCGAATCAACCGGAAAATAACCCGTCATAAGATAAGGGAATGTCTTAATGAAGAGTGTGGCTATTTCTCCGTGCAGAATATTGTGTCGAGGTCCTCGGTTACCACAAGGTGTCCGCCAGCTCACCGACAAACACAAGAGAAAGCGCGTGGAAAGTGTCACAGAATTTCTTCGCCAACATCGACTACCCTCCTTACTGCCCAGACGTTGTCCTCTGCGACTACCACTTGATTCCCGCTCTCAAAAAACACCTTGGGGGTCAGAAATTCAAGTCAGATGAGGAAGTGCAAGAAGCAGTCGTCAGTTAGCTTCGCAACGTGGCAGGAGAGTGGTTCGACACCGCATTAAAAAGCTGATTACCAGGATGCAAAAAGTGATTGATCGTCAAGGCGACTTTGTAGAAAAATAGCTAAATGTTCAAGCTGTCTAACGATGTATGCAAAGTTGTGAATAAATTTGATTTTCTATGAAAAAAAAATAGGAGACCTTACTTTTCAATACGTCCTAGTAGATTAAAATAAATAATAAAATTCATTTTTAAATTGTCAATCTACAAAGATGCTCAACCAATTGAAATAAAAAACAAATATTAATAATTTAACCACATTAAAGTGTTATCAATTATATTTATCATCTCCCTAGACATCGTATTATTGCATTTTTATTTTGCTATATTTTATCCTCTATTGATTTGTATTATATGTGTAAGTATCAAGCAGTCAAATGCCTTTTGTCCAATAAACACTGATTTATTGGTACTGAAATGAAATTAATGTACATTTTTAACCAATGTGTAAGTATCTAATTAATTTGAAAATAAAATATTTAAATGGTATATTTTTAGGGAAAAAAGATATGGAATATCACTGTACAGACTGTCCTATGATATGTAAAGATAAATTGGAATTCAGGATTCATCGAAAATCTCATAAATGTTTATCTAGCATTCAGAAACTTACAATTCAAAATAAATTTGTTTGTCCTGTGTATAATTGTCTGGTAAGTTGTGCTTCTTTATATTTGTAATAATTATTAGTTTGTTAATCTTATGTTTTCAGGTTTAACTTGTTTTCTTGTATTAATTATTTAATTTATAAGTTTAAGGTTCACTTTAGGGAATGCAATCCTGATCCTGTGAGATCGGGATACCGCGAGATCTCGAGGCATTTTACGAGATTAGTCCCGAACCGAAAAAACGGACGAGATTATCGGGATTGATTAGCAGCATACAGAATGCGTGCGACACGGCGCGTTGACTGGTGACGTGGTAATGACCTGTCAAATATTGCTGATCGAAGTGTGAGTGTGGCGATGTGTGTTAGGGGGAAGATAATATCCTTAAGAATAAAGGAGCAAGTTGCTTGCGGGAGTGTGCCACGCGGGTGGTGCGGAAGAATTGAAGAAATTGAAGAGTTTTTTGTTTAGTTATGCAATTACTTTCATAGTAATTACGTGTTTCCTGTGATTGAGCTCTCGTGAAACTAATTTAGTTAGAAGTTTATTGTTTGAACATTGTAAACAGACGATTGAAATGTTGAACTGTCCCAATCCGGTGTTTGTTGAGTGTAGTAGTTCTTTGCCCGTATGGAGATACTTTAAAAAATCAGTTAACAACTCGACAGCTTAATGCAACTCGTGCAAAGTCATTCTCAAGATCTCATCCGGTTCTACGGAGTGTTTACATGTGCACATGAATTCAATCCATAAAATTGATACAAAAACATTGAATTTGGAAGCAAGAGCAGTATCAAGCTCGAGCACACTAAATGCTGGAACATCATCACTGGCTTCAACTTCCTCAGCATCGAATGTAGTGCTAGTTTCTTTCCAAATAAATCTAAAGACACAAAAAAAAGAAGAATTTCGCAAATGGTAGCAAAAGATAGAATGCTATTTAAAGTGTTCTGCACTTCCGAAGATATAAAGCATCTTTTTGCCGCAAAAGGTCGTAATTACGAATTGTCGGCTTCACAAAATACAGTGAAAATTACTGTAATGAATTATGGAATGACGCTTAAGCTGCAGATAATAAAAGAACTTTTAAAGCTGAAGGAACAAAACTATAGATTCACAATAACATTAGATGAGTGGACATCTGGAATGAACAGGCGTTATTTAAATATTGATGTGCACATAACTATTAACAGTAAAGCTGTCTTTTGGAACCTAGGCCTGGCACGCATTTTCGGAAGTATGCCTGCAGAGACCTGTGTCAGGATTCTGACTGAAAAGCTGTCAGAATTTGGTTTGTCCTTGGATGATGAAGTAGTCGCTTTGACTACAGATGGAGCCAGTGTCATGGTAAAGCTTGGACGTCTAGTTGCATCTCTACACCAGCTCTGTTACGCTCACGGTTGTGATGGCTCCTCTTCTTCGCCTTTCAGCTCGATCCTACTCCTAACTGAGTTTACGCCTTGTTAGAGGCAAACAAGCTATCTATCTACGTCGGATGAAGGCTCTACGGTTTTTAACGTAGTATTTCCAAACACCCTCGCTTTATTCAAGACCTCCCCAGTTCACGTTGTGTAATTTTTTGTTTCGAACTATAGGGGATGAATTGGTTTTGTGGTAACCCTATCGCAAGCTAAACTTAAATTAAATACTGGGGTATGAAGTTCGTGAATGTTCATGGAAAACGCAACCAAAACTACCTAGAACGTCAATTAAGCCCTACGGTGCAATTGCTAAACATACTATGTTCCGTGGCCCTATATTATTTACCTATCATTCCTACGGACTGAAACCACTGCATCTGGTGTAGCTGCGCTTCCAGAGTGCGCGATCCTCTGCTCCCACGCCCTCTCCGCTCGATCCCCCATTGTCCTACCTGTAAGGGATCGACCGCCATCCACTGGAAAGGTTAGTGACGTGCCGTTATCACATGCGCATGCACATATAGAGTACATAGATCCCCTGAAAGCCCTCGAGTCCTTCGTAGCCGCTCCTATGGATGATTCCGTCTTCGACGCCATCGCTGATTAATAATTTTATCTTCCGCCGTTATCTCGCTGTGCTTATTCCTTACGATCTTTTATATTTACTCTGCATTATCTTTATATCAATTACATTGTTACGTTTATTTACTAGCCGGCCTAAGTTCCGTCACCTGTATCTGGCCCTATGTCTCATTCTAGTAGTACGTTGGGTTCTAATGGATAAGGGGTTTGTAGAAGGTATGTGTAAGTGTATGTGTACGCGGAAAATGTGGTTGCTTTAAATTCGGCCCCTCCATACCCAAAGGCTCATCGGTGACTGATCCCATCTTCCTTCTCCCGACACGAGTTCCGGATACGTTGACCTGAGCCTGGATGCGCCTTTTCATGTTGGGCCTCTTCTGTGCAAAGTACCGCACCATCCCTCGCGTCAGTGTCTGGCGTCCGGGCTCAGAGCCAGTTTGCCCCCCGAATTCCAACTCCTCCAGGTTAAACTAAGTTAAACTACGGTATATATACTGAAGCTACTGTAAAGATGGTCCCGGGCCACCTGTCAAGTCAAAAATATGCGAGTGGGGAGGGGGAGTTTCCTAGGCTCCCCAACCCTCGCCTGTGAGCAACTGCAGCCCATTGGCCATTCGCGACACTACAGTGACTGCAACCACCCTCCCAGGTAGTACTTATTATAATCTGATATGCATCAATACGTTCAATCCATTCCAGACGAGGGAAGACATCCGCACGGGTGTTGTGCCACCCGTGAAGAGCCCCCTCATACACTACGTACGAATAGATACATACTAATAAAATATAATATACATACATATACATACATATACAATACATAAATAGATACTTGTAATGGTTGGTTGCCATGTGGTTTCACGAGGCCATGACCCCTCGTATTAGTAGATGGAAAGGTGGATCTGGACAGTAGGGATATGCCTAGCCCCTGGCCAGGGATGTCGGTGTATTTTCTCCAAATGGTGTACAGCTAGAATCCTGCCATCGATGATGATGGGATCTGCCTAATTATCTCCGACTGATGTGTAACTGGAACCATGCCATCACTGATGAAGATGATGATGTCACTATCGAAACGTCACCTGATGACATTTAGCTGAACCGCCGCTAATGATGATGATGATGATGATGATACTATCGTAACGTTTCCTGACGATATACAACTGGGACACCGCTAATGATGACGTTGATGGTGCTATCGAAACGCCCCCAGACGATATATAGCTGAACCACCGCTAGTGATGATGATGATGACGATGATACTATCGTAACGTCTCCTGACTATATATAGCCGAAACACCGCTAATGATGGTGATGATACTATCGTAACGACTCCTGACGATATATAGCTGAAACACCGCTAATGATGATGATGATGATGATGATGCTATCGAAACGCCCGCTGACTATATCTAACTGGGACACTGCTAGTGATGATGATGATGATGATACTATTGAAACACCTCCTGACTATATGTAACTGGGACACTGCTAACGATGATGTTGATGAAGATACTTTCGCAACGCCTCCTGACTATATACAACTGGGACGCTGCTAACGATGATGTTGATGATGATACTATCGAAACGCCTCCTGACTACATACAACTGGGACGCTGATAATGATGGTGATGATGATGACGCTATTGAAACGTCTCCTGACAATATATAACTGGGACACTGCTAATGATGATGATGTTGATGATACTATCGAAACGCCTCCTGACGATATAAAGCTGAACCACCGCTAGTGATGACGATGATGATGATGATACTATCGAAACGCCTCCCGACGATATATATCTGGAACACCGCTAGTGATGATGATGATACTATCAGAACGCCTCCTGACTATATGTGACTGGAACACCGCTAATGAAGATGATGATGATGATACTATTGAAACGTCTCCTGACGATATACAACTGGGACACGGCTAATGAAGGTGATGATACTATCGGAACGCCTCCTGACTATATATGACTGGGACACCGCTAATGAAGATGATGATGATGATACTATTGAAACGTCTCCTGACAATATATATCTGGGACACTGCTAATGATGGTGATGATACTATCGGAACGCCTCCTGACTATATATGACTGGAACACCGCTAATGAAGATGATGATGATAATACTATTGAAACACCTCCTGACGATATGTGACTGGAACACCGCTAATGAAGATGATGATGATGATACTATTGAAACGTCTCCTGACGATATACAACTGGGACACTGCTAATGATGGTGATGATACTATCGGAACGCCTCCTGACTATATATGACTGGAACACCGCTAATGAAGATGATGATGATGGTACTATTGAAACGTCTCCTGACAATATATAACTGGGACACTGCTGGTGATGGTGATGATGATGATGCTATCGAAACGCCGCCTGACTATATATAACTGGGACGCGGCATATGAATAGACAAATAAACACCTAATGTATTAATGAATCATCAATTAAATAAATAAATAGAAATGAATAATTAAATTCGGCGTCGAGCACACGGGCCGCGCGATCCCTGGAAGTTCACACACATGCAGAGAAGGGTTATTTGGCGAATTAATTCGCCCCTATTATGGTCAGTACGGATCCAACATGCAAACAAACACCTGTGGATAAAAGTATATTTAAAGTTTACGGTACAGGGGTTAGCTTTCACTGTCGGCGCTCCTTCCGTCTCTGTCTGGGGTGTCGAACCCGAGACCATTCTTCTTAATCGTGCGCCACCTTTATATATCGTTATAATCTCAAAACGGAAAGAGGATGACATGACTTACCCATCTGCCGCCGGTTATATCCAGTCCAGTGCATCGTAGTTTCACTTCATGTACCTCACTTTATACCTAAGGATTGCGGACACTTGCCTTGCACGCGCATACGATTCACAGGCCCCTAATTAACTATAGATCGCGACCTAACCTTTGATCCTGCCATTAAGTGTTTATAGGTTTCCGTAGCTGGGGCTTAGTATCCAGCCTCTACAACTATACGGTGTATTTACTTTAATCAAACCGAAACTAGACATTATTTTCTTTTCTTCAAATTTATATTCCTCGAGATACCGGAATTAGACTCTAGCTCGACAATTGTAAGTATTTATATATCTTAATAATACTGCAACATAGTCCTTATTTCCGTCTTACGTATCCGTACTTTCCGGGTCACCGAAACTAAACTCTAATCCTAATGATCATACTCTAATGATCATACGCACCGGTATTTTCCATAAAACCGTTACCCGTTATTTTCCGATGTTACATATTCTTATATTTATCCGAAATACCGGGATTAAGCTTTGAATCTAGGATTCCATGCATTAATAAGTTTTAACAAACCCGCGAAGCGACCACTTGTCCACTTGTTTTTATCATTTATCGAGGATGCCGCGGACAAGTAGGCGCCACAGAACAGTCAATTGTTTCTATAATAAAACCCCACTAGTCTACATCTTTATAAGGTCAATACATATTACTTTTAGGGTCCGCCGATTTAGTTTTTATTCTTAATATTATTCTTAATATAAATTTATTATCATCTCGAATATTTGATATCTGCTCTCCGGCAAATTTTAATATAGTTTAAATCATTTTAAAATAGTTTAACAATAACGGGATTCTGTAATTTTTACAAGTATAAACAACCCCAATCTTACCGAAACCATTTTATGTAGTGAAAGACGCGGGATTTATATTCTTTCTAAAATGTAAAATGAACCCGGTCTCGATGAAACATCTATATATTAATTACTCCAACCAATGTCGTTTCTGCATTTGGATAATTTCTGTTGCCAGTTTAAAAAAAAACATTTTAGAGTACATTAAAAAGATTAAAAAATATAGGAATACGAACAAACTGATATCAAAAAACATCCAAATCCAAATTATCGAAAATTAAAATATCGGAATTTATAGATTTTTTAAAATATTTTCGTGGAATCCGTGTATTCAAAACAGCCGACGTAATTGCAGTCAACGGATTTTTGTGCTGGCCATACCGCTTTATGACATTGACGGTAAGTACATGTTTACCCATTTCTCTTTTCTTTTTATTGTTTTTGCGTGGTTTTTGCATTAATCTTGCTTCATTAAACGTTCAAAACATTTATTTTATGCTTTATTTTTAAACGCTTTATATATTTTTTTTAAACTGCGAAGTGATCTTAACCCTACATTCAAAAACATACGTCTCTCATATAACCTCAAAAGTAGCACAGCGCGTGACGCGAAATGTGTCATTTTTATTGTTTTTGCATTAACTCTATTACTAATTACTATTTTTACTAATTTTGTTTAAACTCGCTTCAATAATACGTTCATTTGAACATGAACATTTATTACGCTTCATATTTATTTTATAACCTCAAAAGTAGCACAGTGCGTGGCGCGAAATGTGTCATTTTCCCCGTATTTATACATAAATATATTATTTTTCAGAATTCCAATGGAAGACTCAACATCACAAACCGGCAATTTGATGGAGGAGCTTTGTGGAAATGACTGGAGGATTGCAAGACGAAGAATTGAAAATATGACTCAAGAAGAACGAGAGAGTCAGAATGCGAGACAAAGGAATATGACTCAAGATGAACGCGACAGGCAGAATGCGAGACGAAGGATTGAAAATATGACTCAAGATGAACGCGAAAGGCAGAATGCGATTCGAGTTCACAATATGAATGAAGACCAGCGTGAACGTAACAATGCCAGACGTAGAGTGTCAAACATAACAGAAGAGGAACGTGAAAGAAGGAATGCTATTCGTAGAATATCAAACATGACAGAAGCGGAACGCGAAAGAAGAAATGCTAGGCAAAGAGTGTATGCTGAAGGAAGAAATGCGACATCTTCTTATTTTAAATGTGCCATTAACAATTTTAATTCACTTGCAGATCAGCATTATTTAGGTTCCATGGAGAAGCAGTGTACTGTAGAACATTGCAAGGCGGTTCATTTTGGTGCTGAAAAGGTTAAGTTACTTCATTGCTGTTGCCACAATGGAAAAATATCCCCGCAAGTACTGCCGGAATATCCAGAAGAATTGCGGAGATTATTTCTAGAAAACAGTAATGAGTCTAAAAATTTTAAGGAATTTATTCGTCAGTATAACTGTGCTAATGCATTTGCATCTTTCGGAGCGCAAATAACTGACATATCAGGTGTAGGCCCGTATTGTTTAAAAATTTCAGGTGAAGTATATCATAGAACGTCTAGAAGTTTGCAGAGTGATGGAGAGGTGCCGGCATATGCGCAACTATATGTTTACGATGCGGATGAAGCAGTCAGGGTACGTATGAGCCATCCGTCTAACCTTAGATGTCAACAAATATAATGGAAACTATTGATAATGTCATCCGTCGTGTAAGTCCATATGCTCTCCAATACAAAAGGTTGAAAGAAGCGGTTGAGGAAGAAGAATCTATAGTTGCAGAGCACGGGGGCCAGATGCGGAATATTCAACTACTCTTTACGCGTTCTTCATTAGATGACCAAAGAAGGTATAATGCTCCATCTAATAATAACGAAGTCGCCATTGTGTATGTAGCAGATCACGAAGGTAGGTTACCATCAAACGTAGATGTTGCTGTTCACCCTAAGAATGTAGGAGGTCTGCAGCGTATTAATATGTTATCAAAACATTTAGATCCGATGGTTTTTCCATTGTTATTTCCATCACGTGAATTTGGTTGGACTCTAGGTATTGAACATCATCCAGATTTTCAAACAAACCGACGTCAGTCAGTTACACCTATGCAGTTTTACGCAAGTAGGATAGCTGTACGAAGAAACATTTTTAATTCAGTGCATTATGCAGGTAAACTTTTTCAGCAATATTTAATTCATGCATATATTGTATGTGAATCAAGTCGTTTGAATTACATTCGAACAAATCAATGACATTTGAGAGTTGAATGTTATCAAGGATTGCAAGACTATATCAGGAATATGGCGACGGAAAGAGGAGCACGACCAGGTAATATAATTATTCTTCCATCGACCTTTGTTGGAGGGCCACGCCATATGAACAAACTTTACCAAGATTCTATGACAATGGTGAGGAAATTCGGTCGCCCTGATTTGTTCATAACTTTTACCTGTAATCCGAAGTGGATGGAAATTCAAAATGAATTAATGTCAAATCAAACAGCATCCGATAGACCTGATTTGGTAGCTCGCGTTTTCCAGTTAAAAGTTGAAGAATTTATCAGGGATATGACAGAAAGGCACATCTTTGGCAAAATAATATCTTGGGTGTACGTAATCGAAGAACAAAAAAGAGGTCTCCCTCATCTTCACGGAGTGTTCACGCTTTGCGAACAGGATAAAATACGTACAACTTCAGATGTTGACAATGTTGTCTGCCGAATTACCTGACCGAAGTAATCAAAGATGGTATGATATTATTTTGAGACATAATATTCATGGACCGTGTGGCGTTCTCAATCCTAATTCTGTATGCATGGTAGACGGTAAGTGTTCTAAAAAATTTCCAAAATTATTCAGAGATGACACTAATAACAATTTTGCAGGTTATCCAGAATACAGAAGACGAGATAATTTTGCAGGTAATCATGTTGTTCGTGGAAAACGTATCGATAATCGATTTGTTGTACCATATAACCCATACCTCAGTCAAAAATATAATGCGCACATCAACGTTGAAATTTGTTCTTCCATTTTGAGTGTTAAATATATTCATAAATATATATCTAAAGGTTTCGATTGTGCTCGAATTCAAATTCACCAAAATCCTGAAAATTTACAATCAAATGAAACTGTGGAGTATGACGAAATAAGTCAATTTATCAATTGTCGATATGTTAGTGCACCGGAGGCTGCATGGCGAATCATGGAAAACCCCATATATGATCATTCACATTCTGTTATGCTTCTTTCAGTGCATTTACCAAATGGACAGCAAATTTATTTTTCAGAAGGACGCGAAGAAGAAGCTCTTCGGGCAGCGGCCTCAAATAATACAACATTAACTGCATGGTTTAAACTTAACCAACAAGATAATGAGGCATGTAATATTAAGTATCTGGATTTACCTAATTTCTATGTTTTTTCCAGCAATAAGCAGTGGAAGAAGAGGCAACGTGGCGGGGACAAGATTATTGGTCGCATGTCCTCCGTTTCTCCTAGAAATGTAGAATTATACCATTTAAGGCTTATTCTTTTACAGGTGACTGGCGCTACGTCCTTTGAATCTTTGCGGACTGTTAATGGTTGTCTACTTCCTACATTTCGTGATGCAGCACGAGAATTAGGACTCATTGATGATATTGGAGAATGGCAGCGTTGCATGGCTGAAGCTTCAACGTATATGATGCCCAAAGCTCTTCGCGACCTATTTGTCTTATTAATGATTCATTGCCTCCCACCAGATCCGTTGCAGCTGTGGAACGATTTCAAAGATTTGATGTCAGAAGACTTTAGTCATCAAGGTGCTACTGCAGAAATTGCACAAAATTGTTCCCTTTTGTATATTCAAAAGGCATTAATAAATGAAAATTCTTCTTGCACATCACAGGGTTTGCCGGGACCAGATTACAGCAATACTTATAATGAAGTGGTTGATATTAATTTAGCATTAGAAAGTTCTTTAGGGTTAGAGATGGCTGGAAAACTCAATCGAGAACAACATTGTGCTTTCGACAGTATATTAAGTAAAAAATTTCAGATGTACCTGAAACAAAAAAATGTTTCTTTATTGACGGTCCTGGTGGCACAGGTAAAACGTTCCTTTATAAGACTATTATACATACTTGAAGAGGAAGATCTAAGAAAGTTTTATCTGTTGCTTGGACAGGAATATCAGCAATTTTATTACCAGGTGGACGTACATGTCACATGGCTTTTAATTTACTTCTTGATTTATAGAATAACACAACATGCAGAGTGACATCCAAGAACCGTGCAATTATAAGTGCAGCTGATGTTATCATCTGGGATGAAGCACCGATGGCGCCAGTTATAGCTTTAGATATAATTGAACGTACTCTGCGCGATATAATGGGTAATAATGATATTTTTGGCAATAAAGTAATCATTTTGGGCGGCGACTAGACAAATTCTACCAGTTTCTCGAAGGGCTTCTCGCGGTCAGTTAGTAGCGACATCTATTAAAAACAGCCAACATTGGAAAAATTTTACTATTTTCAATTTGAAAACTAATGTCCCCGCTTTAGAAGGTGAAAATTCATTTACACAGTGGCTTTTAGATTTAGGCGATGGAAAGCTGCCTCCTGTGGAAGGAAAGTATGCGTCATCAGTGCTTATTCCAAATGAAAGTGTAAGTCAAAATGTTGTTCAAAGCATATATAATGAAGTACATTCTATAGCGGATGTTCCCCTAATGAGTAAACGAACGATACTGTGTCCAAAGAATGAATATGCTCGATTGGTTAACGAAGATGTACTCGGGCGTTTAGAAGGTCCAATCTTTACATTTTATTATGTGGATAGTATTAAAGATGATGGTCGTGAAATGGACTACAAAATGATATATTTTTAAAATACATTTATTTATCAATAATCATTAAACTAAAATGCTATGTAATTTATTAATAAATAAGACGCTGTAATTTTATCGATAAAAATAAATACAAAGAAGAATTCGACAGCTGTTTCATTTTTTGTATGTCACTGACAGCTACCATAGACAGTAAAACCTGATTTTTTCACTGAAATTTTGTCTGTCACTGACAGCTACCATAGACACTAAAACCTGATTTTTTTCTCCTCAATGTTGATGAATTCATTATTTTTAAACCAGCCAAACTTAAAAACTCAGAGTTGACAGCATCACAATATTATACAGTAACTGTCAAGAAACAAAAAAAGAAATATTGCTTACTTCAAAATACGGCCAATTATCAAATTCTATTAACTTTGTAACAGTAAGGAAATCAATTGTGTTTGTTGCAGAGCAAACACAAACGACCGTCATTGGCCGCGAAGCGGCCACAATAGCAAAAATGGAAATTTTCCAGATACAATTGGCCGCGAAGCGGCTGACGTAGGCATAGGTAAACAATTGTGTTTGCTGCACAGCAAACACAATTGGCCGCGAAGCGGCCACAATAGCCGCCCGCAGGGCCTAGCAGTAAGCAATCGGCGAAGCCGATTGCTTTCCTGCTAGTATGATGTAATTACACAATATATTTTTTACGATAAATTAATAATAAGTAATGAATTAGGAATAAATAATAAATAATGACTTAATGATAAAATAAATTATAATAATATTCACTTCTTCTTCAAATATAGCAAAATTATTTTGTGGTGACATAATTATAATTTATATAGATTAAAAAATAATATTCAGACTAACGCAAATCAATAAATAAAATTTTAAGAATAAGTTCCAGATTTACAAGTATTAACACAATACGGATTACACTTTTTTTTGATAAATAATTAATAATTCCTCAATGATTAAATGAATTGTAAAAAATATGCAGAAAAAAAATCGTTAATCAATAAATACAATTCAAGAACAAGTTCTTGATTAGCAAGTTTTTACATATTACACAATACACTTTTAATAAATAAATATTAAGTAAATATAAATAACAATAAATATCTCAGTGATAAATAAATTGTAAATAATATTTAGTACAATACAAAGACTATCAAAAGTATCACAATAATAGAAGTATCGAAAAATAAGATTTTTTAAAAACTAATCATAAATTTGGAAAGATTTTCACATAGTTTTTACGTTTTACAGTATTAAGCTTTAGAGCTGTATTAAGCCACGGTTTTCTAAGATTTTAATAAATATGATTTTTTATTTAGCATTAAGGAAAATCGAGGGAAACGGGGTATCGGCAAGAAGCAGGATCCTTAATATACGAGATTGGACAGGAATAAGGACGGTGGAAGAGCTGTTTCCAGCCGCTAGAGATAGGAAGATGTACTCTCAAGTGACAGTCAACGTAGGGGTACCTAACACGACACTAGAAGAGTCTAATAATATAATAAGTCCCACATTCTATAAAATTTTTAATTTTTCAAAAATAAGTGTTAAGGGGGGGGGGGGGGGAAGGTTTTTAACATTTTTTTTTGCATTTTATTTTAAATTTTTTAAATGAATGTATAACATCGCAAGAATATTGTGTCAAAATTTCAAGTCAAAATTGACGAAATTTTGAACATTTGAGCGATACTCAGACTGATTTTCTATACCTGCTCGGGCAGCTAAGAGACGCGCTCACCTGAGGACTACCGGACGTGCTATTGTATTGGAAGAGTTTTTACGCAAAAAGGACAAAAAGATGCTGATGATGAAAGCTCTTTGCTGTGTGAACATGGCATCGACGATTATTTGTAAGTATAAAATAAGTGTTGAGTTTTATTTTGAATTTTACAGTGTGCAAAATTTTAAAGCGTTTTCCCCACATCTCACGTTTTCAAAGTCGGTGTCCATCATAACCTCAAAACTACTGCACTGATCCTTCTGAAATTTTGAACACTATTTCTGTACATAATTTACGAGGTAACGTTGGGGGCTATTTTTCAAATATGTTAATAATTTTTATTTTTTAATAACAAATTAGTCGATATTTTTCGCAAAAAATCGCGTTTTTCCCTTCAGTGTTCCAAAAAATTGAAAAATTGAAATTTCAAAAAACCCTCCCAGCGTTACCTGGGAAAACCTATTATCTAACGAATGAACTTTGATTTTTTGATTTCAGATGATCTAGCACCAAGTTATGATGGAAACCGCAATTCTACTTTTTTTCGAGACACGTCCGAATAATTGCTGCCATTGCCGTATTTTTTAATATTTCTTCTTGAAAATTTTACAAAATATTCTTCGAATGTCATACTTCAATGTACCATTGATTTTAATAAAGAGATTTAAACTGTGTCGTCACAAAAAATTCACAAAAACATGCCTATTTTTGTACGAATTAACCTTACCCCCCCTTTAGAGCGTGCGTGCAGTCGGTATATTGAAGGGAAAGTTGAGCAGAAAAAAGTGAGTAGATAATTAAATATTTGTAGCGCCTAATTCCAAAACTCTCTAAAATGATTTTATGTGTTTTTGGATTTTATGTTTTGTTTATGGATGAAAAATGTATATATGGAAAGCTTCTTTGCGGTATTTAGGAACGAACCCAGATTTTTACCATGCAATGTCAATGCATTAAAGTAATTTTTGCAAGAAAAAATGTGTTATGCATGTAGCTGACAAAAAATCTTCAAAACTGCGTAATGCATAAAGCATTTATTGAAATCATCAAAGATTGGTAATAAGGGCTTTTGAAATTGGGCGCTACATTTGTCTGAGAGAATATTATGATTTACTGAAATCCGTGTAAAATAATAATTACTTCAATAATTGAAAAAAACTATCCAGCACTAATTTGTTGAAATATGAACATATTTCGGGGCCTTTGGTCCCTTTCCCAGGATACAACGTATATTAAAAATTAAAAAAACAAAGTATAGGAATTAAAAAATAAATATATGGGAGATAAATAGAAATACAGTTGGATAAATAAGAAATTTTGGAAAATAGGAACAATGTTAATAGTAAATTAAATATTATAAATAAACTAATCAAAAATGTTCAAAATATTCTATGGGTAGTTTTCTGGGATATTCTGCAGTGTAGATGTGACCTCTGGCAAACGTTTCTGATCCCATTGCAGGATCCATCATCACATCAGCGCTGATAATGGACCCTGCAATGGGATACAAAACGCAGGCCAGGAAGGTCAGATATATACGGCAGTATATTCCAGAAAACTCTACCCAAAGTAAACGTGTCCTTTTAAATTTGTTTTCACATTATTAGCACTTAATTAGTCATTGAAGTTGCATTGTAAAGTAATCACTTTATCCAGCTCAGACAGGTCTAAAGTCCTGGGCCACCCAATAAAGACTTCCATACATGTTCCCCATGTAGGTGAAACTTCTATAATTTATCATTATCAAATATAAATAATAATTGTGATTTTTTATTGTAGAATTTCTACTTTTTTAAAAAAAATAGTGTTGCAAACACGGAATACATGTCACATCAATATTCTTACTACTTTAAAACTACACTAAACGCTTGTGCTATGAAAACAGGACTAATTTGCTGGTCTGGAGTGAGGTTCGAACCCGCGACCTTTGGATCACGAGGCGAGAATGATAACAACAAGACCAACAAGCTACTCTTTACTACTTTATTACAATTTATTTTATAGTATTTAATGAATACTGTCAATATTAAACTAAAAATATTTCCTACTTTAGAATAAGTTTTTACTAAAATATAGGCCAAGTGAAAAAATCAATTAAGGCTGAAGATTAATCAATTACAAAAAAATAATATTTTTGTTCATCTTATTTTTATACTTTTTACAAAAATTAACTTGATTTATCGTAAAGACATAAATCAGTTATGAATTATTTAAGTACATTTGAAAAATATAACTTTGTGAACAAATCCTATCGCAGCTATCCTGATTTATTATCTCATTATTTGATTCCTGTGCATTCCTGCTCCTGCAATTTATTACCAATGGGGAAGCTAGATTTATTATATTCAGTAATGAATCCGTAGTGCAATTTCAGTAAGGACCTCGCGGTGATCTAATGGCAGTGCATTCTCTAAGCTCTAAGCTCTAATAGTTTGGTCCGAACACGTAGATTAAAACCCACCCAAGCCACCTATTGAGTAGGCATGATGGCAGTATTAAATAATTAAAGAATAAGTGATTTTAGAGAAGAAAATATTTTGAATGGATTCTAAAAAATGATAAAGTTTTAATATACACATTTTGATTACTAAGATTTTCAATAAAATAAAACTATAAAATTGTAGACACGTAGACGAAATGACAGCTGCGAGCGTTTTTGCGCGAAATTAAAAATATGTAGATGAAAATGCAATTATTTTAGTAAAAAATTAGTTTATTACTGAAATAATATTATTTTTGGTAATAGTAAACGTGTACCTAAAATATAGAATGCTTTTTCAAAAACTGTCATCATGCCATTGTGATGATAGAAAATAACGGATTATGGATAGTATTTTTTTGGATATTAGGTATCTTCAGTGTGTGTATGTGTGCGGGTGTGTGTGTGTGTTCATGTATGGAAGTGAAGCCTAGGGATGGCAGAAGAGGTATGAAAGTAATCTAAATGCAGTAAAGATGAGATCCCTTAGACGTATCTTAGACAAATCTACGACCTCAGGCAAATCCATTTATGATAGAGTAAAAAATGAAGATATTAGCAATGAACGTAAAGCTGATCTTAGCGTAACTAAAATAATTAAAAAAGGGTCGCTCAGATGGTTTGGAAATGTTGAACGAATGAATGAGGAAAGAATGGTTAGAAAGACGTATAATGCAAGTGTTGAAGGCGCCAGAAAGAGAAAGACGTGGCATGACCAGATTAACCAGAAACTGGAGTGTGGTCCCGTTAGAAGCCTCAACAAGCGTCGAGCTTGCGTGCGAAAATGTATGAATGTGGATGAGGCGAAAGATGGGCGTCAGGACAAAAGAGAGAGGCACTCTATCTTCTCTGCCTACCCTCGCGGAAAACGGCGTGATGGTAAGTAGTTAAGTAAGTTAAGTCTCTTAAAACATAGATATCTTAACATTATTAAGAGTTTAATTAAATACATATTTCCTTTTACTAATTTTATTAATTTGTTCGCAGGATATATCTATCAAACTACTAGCGCTGTATGTCTAGCGTTGCCTAGGTTACAGTCTTTATTAAGAATATTGCTTATGGGAGTTTGCCAGGCTTTCTAAATTTAGAAAAGAGTACTACGTCAGTTACTATGGAGTGTCCTACAGGAATATGGTATAGACAGCAATCTATTAGAATTAATCGAAGCCTTATACATTATTATTATAAGGAATGAAAATATTGTGTCAGAATAGCAGGTCGAAAGTCAAGCAAATTTACCATCAAAACAGGGCTCAGACAAGGTTGTCCAGTGTCGCCTATCTTATTCATGGTATTAATAGACAAGATCAGCCGAAACAGCATCGCTCATAATAGGGTGAACATCGGAGAAGCGGAGGTGGGGAGACTATTATTTGCAGATGACGTTGCCTTGCTGGAAAATTAACCAGAGGAGTTACAAACAGCTGTCGACAAATTTGACCAGGAAACAAATCGCGCAGGGGTGAGACTGAGCACTGATAAACCCGAAAGCATGGTGATTGGTAGAAGTGAAGAGCAATGTATCGTAACGTGCCAGAATAGACGTCTTAAACAGGTGAACAGTTTCAAATACCTCGGTGTAATAAAATCTCAGGATGAAAAGCATGAAAGTGAATTGGATAGGCTGATAGGAGCCACAAGCCAGGTAGATCGATCCCTGTATTATCCAGTATTTAGAAAAGCGGAGCCATGCCAGTGAGCAAAGTTGGCAGTATTCAAATCAGTTTTCAGATCAACCCTAGTATACACGAGCACTGAATCTTGACCGAAAGAACCCACTCAAGACTATAGGCCGCCGAAACGGGATTTCCACTAAAAATAATAGGAGTTGCCAGAGACAGAATTAGAAATATTTAAATAAGAGAGTGTTTCGAAGTAGAATCCTTATTGATGTTTTATCAAAAAATCACAGTTATTGTGCCTGGGACATATCTTGCGGATGCCGGCAGACAGACTGCCACAGCGGATATTTCGGACAAGATCAGAAGGCAGAAAACCACACGGCCGTCCCAGGAGGAGCTGGAAATAGTTAAAGTACTGCTGCGAAGCGAGGTGCCTAACTAAATTAGGCTGACGTGGAAAACGAACCCCAAGATAGGAAGAGTTGAAACCTTCTATGTGATGCAGGGACCCTGACCCATTAGGATAAGGGATAGAAAAAGAAGATGCCCTTGCTTAAAAGCCTCTAATCAATAACAATGTTTCCATTTAATCCAGGTTGGAGGTACATGGGATGTCCGGAAGAGAGATGGGGAACAACTATACGACAGGGTTGTAAAATGCAACCACCAAATTATTTGTTCAGTTCTATACAATAATATTTTACAATTGTATTTTATTTTTGGAACACGACCTAACAATATTTATAAAAATTCTATAAGACAGATAGCCCTTTTAATAGCAGGCGAATTCATTTCATATTAAATATTCATCTAACGATGTTCATTCCGACTACAACAATCGTAATTTATCAAAAAATATTTTTTATTGAATCGCATTTATTTTAATTTATAATCTATAACGGCTAGGCGGGGGGAAAGAGGATTATCGGGAGGGAGTAACAATTGAATCCGGAAGTAGATAGAACAGTGACATAACGCCACAAAAACTCTTGTTGACAACCTCTTACATATCCTGTCTCCGACACAATCTAGTGCTTAACCTAACACAAACAAGGACACAGCCTAACTTCGGTACGGTACTGAAAGCCAATGGCTAACCTTAACATCAACACATACTTACTCATCACATCAGCCCTAATGATGAACCTTGCAATCGAAAAAGAGGTCGGATATACATGGCAGAATATCTCAGAAATCCAGTACTTAACCTAACACAAACAAGGACACAGCCTGATTTCGGTACGGTATTGAAAGCTAATGGCAAACCTTAACATCAACACATACTTACTCATCACATCAGCCCTAATGATGAACCCTGCAATGGAAAAAGAGGTCAGATATACATGGCGGAATATCTCAGAAAACTGCGCACAGAGGAATTGTATCATCTTACAATTGGGAGATGGCAAGATATCTATGGACTTGCTTACTTTTAATAAAATAATACTTTTGTAATGAACTTTCTTCCACATCGTCCTTTTGCTAGATCAACCTGGATCTAAAATCTGGAGAACCAAAGCAGGTCAGAAGTCTCCAGATTAATCCGCCCGCTGTAATATTCCGTGTGTCACGCGCGTTGCTCTCCGCTCCATTAGCCCGAATGTCCTACGCGCCGCCGCGGTACACTACGACGGGCGGCTGATGATGCCAAATTACACAATCCCGCCCAGGTATGTGCCGCACGATCTGGTTAACAGTGTTTACCTGCGGCGCGCTGGTCCCCGCGGAGATAGCGGCTCCCTCAGGTGATTAAACTTGTTATTACTGCTGTAATTACACCGTGTGACGTCACGCGGCCCGTCCGAGAGGGGGCGAGATTAAAGTCGAGTGGGGTCGTATTGCCGAGCAGGGTTGGCACACGAGAGCTTTCGCGTATAATTTAATTATACAAATATTTTTAATTGTATGCTCTAAGAACACAATTACTAGATTTCGTCGTCAATTTTGATAAATTATATGAATTTACTTGTGTGGGAAACATGTATGGAAGCCTTTATAGGGTGGCTAGAGGTTATTAACTGGTTTAAACGATCACTTTACTCAATGCAACATTCACCGATTCCACCCCAAGAACATGTCTACGTAAACTATAAACTGGTTTTAAATCTGATTTATTTACGTATTATTTTGGTGTAAAATAGCTAGTCTGAAACACTTTACAGGTAGATTTCTGTCTGAATTATGAGTCTGTGAAGTTCAAAAAACAATGTTCTACTACTGTCAATAATCTAAAAGTTCGCATTCTTTCAATATTATGTATTTTTAACTGTAAAATATTTTACCATCAGAAAAATAACTTAAATCAATATTCGAAATTCGTAAGTTTAAATACAAGTCAAATAATACGATGAAGACTTTCTTTTAAAAGTTTATAATATTTTATTTGACTTGTATTGGTTACTTCAAATAATATTATCAATAAAAAGTATAAGACAATGTTTTTTACATCTTTTGTTTTTCCACCAATAGTTGATATGGAAAATTGTTGGAGAAAAATCGTATTTTTAAATAATCATAATTACAATTCAATAACTGAAAACATTCCAATTTCTATACAATCAGATTTCTATATTAATAATAAATAAAATAACAATATTTTATAAAACAAAGATAATGATGATTTTTTTTAAATCGCGGACTTGTAAATTAATTTGTAATAATTGCAATCATTTTTATACAGGGTTCAACAGAACTAGTCCATAATACTTGACAGGTGGATTCCTGCCTTGATTATGAGTCGAAAATATTTTGGCAACCATGACCTAAAATCAATAGTTAAGGATATATGCGACATCAAAGATTGCATTTTCTTTCAATATTTCTGACTTACTTTTTAAAAAACGTTTAAGTATGATTACAGTAAATTATATCGATTACGAAATATACATTCGTTTCAATAAAAGTTAAAAAATTAAATAATAAGATCCCTGAAAAAATTCCAATTGGAATGTTTTCCAGTTGGAATTGGAAGGTTTCTATCATTTTATTTGACTTGTATTATAGGGAATGAATTTTTAATATAAGATATAAGTTACTATAATGATAGTTCAACGTTTTGCAAAAAAGTAAGTCAGAAATATTGAAAAAAAATGCCAAATTTA
>JADDOH010011018.1:0-24179 GCA_016648135.1 Agrypnia vestita | reverse complement strand
ATACAATCATTTACAATAACCGGTTCCACGATTGCCGAGACCGACGGAAACTTTTATTTCAAAATGTTCTCCGGTCAATCGCGGAAGGAACCATCATTACACATAAATTTACTCAAAATGTGAGCGACAAATTTATCACACATATTTATGACAAAATATTAATGAATGACAAACAATTTTCATTCACACAAAGGCTGTCATTAGCAAAATACCTGCATGGCGGGTGGGCCCCACCCCCCGCCGGCGCCGTAGCGGGTGGCGGGGCGCCCGTCATCGGTCATTATAATCTCATTATTATTAATTAATTAATTAATTAATTATCACATTATTGTTCACACAAATGTTACACCTATTATTGTTTGTTTTTATGCCTCGCGCTCGGCGAGCCTATGGCATTTAAGGTCCTGTACAGAACACCACCCCCGTGTGACTTCGTCACACCAAGAGGAAGTACAGGACCTCCGGCGGCGGAGTGATGTCGTCTATGTTGTCTCCGACGTCGGCTGCGTCGGCAGGGCGATGACCTTGGTCGCCGGCCGCACGTAGTCTCCGGAAGCAGTCCGTAGCCGCACCACGCGGACTTGGCCGTCGGCGGCGGGTGTGGCCTCCACAATGACTCCTCTCGGCCAGCTGTTGCGGGGCAGGGCGGAGTCGGCAATGATGGCGGTGGCCCCCTCCCGAAGCGGAGGGGCCGGCTCCTGCCACTTCCGTCGTTGGGCGAGAGTCGGGAGGTATTCCCGGATCCACCGGCGCCAGAACATGTCTGCAAGCTGCTGAGCGAACTGCCACTGCTTCTTGAGGCAGACCTGCTCATCCAGAGGTCCATATGTGGCGAGATGAGAATGTCGCCCGGCCGCGCCCAGTAGTAGGTGGTTCGGTGTAAGCGGGGCGTCATCCATCGGGTTGACTGAGACGTGCGTGAGCGGGCGGCTGTTCACCACGTTCTCGGCTTCAGCAAATGCCGTCAGTAGAGTTTCTGGGCGCGGGGCGCGCTCCTTCAAAATGGCTTCCAGTGCTCTTTTTATGGATCGCACTAAGCTTTCCCACGCGCCTCCCATGTGGGGGCTCAGCGGGGGATTAAACGTCCAGTCCATGCCCGTCTGCGCTAGGTGATTGCGCATGGACGGATCTGATTTCAGCTCTTCTAGCGCGATGGCTATTTCTCGAGCTGCGCCTTTAAAATTCGTCCCATTATCCGAATATAAATATCTTGGATGACCTCGACGAGCTGCAAGACGGCGTAGGGCCATTATGGCAGAATCAGCATTTAGTGTGTCTGCTAATTCTAAATGGACGGCGCGTGTTGTCATGCAGGTAAACAAGGCGCCGTATCTCTTCTCTTTGCGCCGGCCAATTGTGACTTGGAGTGGTCCAAAATAATCCACCCCACAGTGGGTAAACGGCATGTTGTGATGGGCCAGTCGCGCATCTGGCAGCTGTCCCATTAAAGGTGGTTGGGGTCTGCTCCGGTTGTTGCGACATCGCTGGCATTCAAAATGTATACGACGCACGGCGGGCCTCAAACGTAAAACAAAGTAATTTTCGCGCACATCCGCCACTGTCACTTCCGGTCCGGGATGCTGCCGCATTTCATGGTGATAACGGATCATCAGGCGTGTATAGGAATGTCCGCCGTCCAATATAATTGGTTTTCTGAGGCCGGGTGGTATGTCGGCCACGGTAGTGGAGGCTAATCTCGAGTCCATTCGGATTATTCCATACTCGTCTAGTTGCGGTGTCGTCGCATATAGTCGGCTGGTACGGGGTAAGGGCCACCCCCGCCGAAGAAGGCCGAGCTCGTTTCCAAATGACTCAGCTTGAGCTTTCCGGATCCAGGATCGTTCCGCCGAAAATCGCTCTTCCGCGACTAAGTCCGCGCCGAGCGCGCGCTGTCTTCCGCGCCGGCAATTATTCACAAATCGTCGTATCCACGCCGTTGTACGTATTAATTTTAACCACGACGAAAAACGCCTGATATCAGGCAAAGCGCCATCTTCGTGGCGCGCGCGATTTATCTGCATGCATACTGCAGGTCGTGTTTCTAATTTTTGCGGATCGGGTTGCGGTGGCCGCCTCTCTTGCGGCCATTCTACTTCCGGTTTCCGTAAAAATAGCGGACCGCCAAACCAAGGGCCTGTAGGTGTCAAGTCCGGCGGTTCTGAGTCCCGAGTCCCGATGTCGGCCGGGTTCAATTTTGTAGGTACCCACTTCCAGCAGGCAGAATGTGAGATCTCATCTATCTCGCCCAGGCGATTTGCTACAAAGGCCGAGTAGCTACGTGGGTCCGTTCGTAACCAACACAGTACAGTGGTCGAGTCTGTCCAGAATACTGTGCGCTCTATGAAACATGTGTGCTCGGACCGAATGTTCGCCGCGAGGCGCGCGGCCATTAGAGCCGCCTGTAGCTCTAATCGTGGAACTGAAAGTGGTTTGAGGGGAGCGACTTTCGTTTTGGCCGCGATGAATACCACCGTTCTGTGGCTGTCAATTTCTTCAACAAAGTATGCTATGGCACAGCATGCTTGTTCCGACGCGTCGCAAAATACATGTAATGATACTTTGCGACGGCGGCTCGATACACTTTGTCGAGCGATAGCGCATTCACTAGCGCGCAGTAATCGGTGCCAATTACGCCATTTCTCGGCGTGCTCTGATTCAATTCGCTGGTCCCAACCGACTTTAGAGCGCCAAACTGCCTGAAGTAAAATCTTCGACCGGATCATTATACATGCCATGAAGCCGACCGGGTCAAATATGCGCATTACCGCGCTCAGTAATTGGCGTTTAGTTGGCCTCTCGTCCGCCTCCAGCTCTGGTAAATTTATAAATTTAAATACAAATTTATCGGTTGCAGGCTCCCAGCTGATGCCTAGCACACGTTCGGTAGTGGTGTCCGGCCCAATAATTTGGACCGGCTCCAAAGCGCGCAAATGTGGCGCAATATGTTCTAACACCTCTGGGTCGTTCGAGGCCCAATTAGCGAGGTGCATACCTCCTCGGCGCAGTACTTCGGTGACGTCACGGGCCATACCTACGGCCTCCGCCGTTGTATCTACGGCGTCCAAATAGTCGTCCATGTAAAACTTATTTCGGACCGCCGCGGCCGCCGCGGGGTATTGTGCGGCGCTGACGTCAGCGATTTTATTTCGCACATACTGTGCACTTGCCGGTGAGCAGGTGGCGCCGAAAACCATCGAAGTCATTTTATATGTCTGCACTTCTCCTCCCTGCTCCCGCCATAGGAATAATTGAGATTCCTGGTCCATTTCCCGAATTTTTATCCTCAGAAACATATCTTGCACGTCGGCCGCCAGAGCTATGCGGCCTTCCCGAAAACGCCAAATATTTCCTAATAAGGAACTCAATAAATCGGGTCCAGTCAAGAGGACGTCATTCAAGGAGACGCCTCGACATTTGCTCGCAGCATCAAAAACCACCCGAATCTTGCCCGGTTTTCGGGGGTTAAAAACCGCGAAATGCGGTAGGTACCAGTGACGCCTACCTAATTGGGCGGTCTCCTGGTCGCTGAGGACGCGGGCGTAACCCCGCTCCACATACTGGGCGATCTTGCCCCGATAAGCCGCCGCAAAGGCGGAGTCTTTGGCCATTTTTCTTTCTATTCCGCTCAGGCGGTTCAGAGCGCATTGCCGGCTCGGCGGCAAGCATATGTCTTCTTTCTTCCAAAGAAGACCGGTGGCCCATTGACCGCTGGCAAGTTGTACAGTGGTGGCTTCCATCACGTAGGTTGCTCGGGTATCCGCTGCACTGACGCGCGCTGCGGCGGTCACTCCCAACGAGTCAATTAAAAAATGCATTTTCACGAGAGCTTCCAGCGCGCCCTCCGCGGGGGCCGCTTCTGCCGTAATAGAAAGCGTCGGTGCGGCGATGGTTGGGTGGCCTGACAGGGCCCCGTGTCTTATCCATCCTAGTGCGGTGCGCGATAATATGTTGTACTCGGCACCCGACGTCTCCTTGACTTCTCGCGACACTATTAAATGGGCATGATCCATGCCCAACAACAACTTCGGTTGCACCATACACTCGCGGCGCGCCCGATTTCCCCTGTTTGCGACCAACAATTGGGGCGGTAAATTTAAATTGCGTACCGTATTTACGCGCAGCGGATATTGTGTCGATCCGCTGCCTTTAACAGTCAAATTCACTAATTGAGAACGCGATTCGGTGGCGCACATTCCCCGCGCGCCATGCAAATATAAATTCCGAGTCGGTCCGGAAGCGCCAACCGCACTGGCGATATTAAAGTCAATTAGCGAAACAGTTGAGCCTTCGTCGCACAAGGCAAATGTTCTACAATGCCCCCGCGGGCCAAACACGTCGACTTTAATTACCTTTAACAAAATTACATCGTCGGCGTCGCGGCTCGCTGTGTGGGCCGTTGTATGTCACGCCACATCGGTCCGCGCTCCCGCGGACGGTGGATTTTCGCCCGCATGTCTCGGTAAAACACGCGCGGCTCCGTGAAGCATACGGTGATGAAAAAGTTTGCATCCATCCGTGCCGCATCTCTTGTTGCGGCCCCGGCAGGTGTTCTTGTGGCTTGGAGTCCAGGGATCAAGGCATAAAAAACACAATTTTTTATCCTTTGCAAGAGCCGCCCGTTCGGGTATTGAACGGCGCGTAAATTCTCCACATGCCGCCGCGCTGTGATTCGCTGCCCGGCAAATACCGCACTTCGGCGGATTTTCTGAAGACAATAACGCATGCACTTGCGCATTTCTTCGCCCCTTGTCTTCTATTATTTGAGCGCTCTGTCCGCCGCAATGGGGTGCTGAATCTGTTAAACGCGATAACCAATTTGAAAAGTCTTCCATGTTGGTATCCTTTGTCCCGGACCGCGCCGAGAACCATATCATCCGCGCGGAAAGCGGGAGCCTGCCAACAAGTTCGCGCAATAATTGCGGCGAAGCTAAGTAGCGCTCGTCCATTCCTTTCACTGTGGCGACCGCGTTTCTTACCGCCACGGCAAATTTCATAAAGGCGCCAGTATCCGTACTCTCAGTGAGGCGCGGGGTATGCCTCACTTTTTCCAGCATACTGGCGATAATTGCGTCAGGTTGTCCAAAGAGGTCCTCCAGCGTGCGCATAATGCCCTCCACACTGTGGGGGTCGCCGATAAGAGGGCGGACCGCTTCTCGGGCCGCTCCTTTCAGGGCAATTCTCAGCCGCATAGCATTTTCTGCGGTCGTTAATCCACATAATTCCGTGGATTGTCTAAACTGGGCCTTAAATGATCGCCATTCCAGCGGATCCCCAGAAAAATCAGCCAGGTCTTTTGCATTCGACTGCCTGGCAATCATGGCCGACATTCTCGGCTCCTCTTGGCTGCACGGGTACTGCGGGCTCTCAGAAGAACGCGTGGACCGGACCGCTTCTGTAACAGCGGTCGCCAGGCGCTCAAACTGAGCTTGTTGAGACCGCATCCAGTCGCCTAACGTAGGATTGTCGGCGCCGTCGGGGGCATTTTGTCGGCAAGTAGTAGGCGCATTCATGCGCCCCGGATCTTCTGTAACGATGTCGCTTGCGGCGACTGTCTCGGCGGCCCCGGGCGCCGCCGCGCCCGTTGCAGCGGCGCCGGCGGCGAGCGCTCCTGCGCTTGCCTCCGTGGGATCCTTTCCCGCTGCCGCTATTGTCAGCGCCCTTGAGAACATTTCTTCTTGCCGCCTCTGCATCTCATCTAACTGCCTCCTGAAGTGACGGTCTTTTTGGCGTAGCTCTTTGCGCAGCCTTCTTACCTCTGCGCTCTGGCTAGCCGCGTCAGAAGGTGACGCTTCCTGATCCTCAGCTTCCGATTGTGCGTCAGACTCGTCTCTTGATGATGCCTCACGACGAGAGGCGTCTTCTTCGTCGGTGACCCGCGGTTCGTATTCGAGCGCAACGATCGCGACATTTTAAATTTATTTTTTCCGACGAAAAATTACCGAAAATTCCGCTGCCCACGGAATGCGATGGTGAATTTATTTTTATACACGGAAACGGAAATCCGGCATCGATGGACCACGAAATGGTACGCACAAGCGCTGCGCACCAATCTCGACGCTATTTTTTAACCCAAAAAAAAATGTGGAAGCTCGCTCGGAATTAAAAAATAGGCTAATAGGGTGGGTCTCCGCCTCGCGGTATCAGAAATTCACCGTGGTAAATATTTTTACCACAGGCGAAGACGAATGAATTTAATTTTACAAAAAAGAGAATTTAAATTATTCAAAAACACAAAAAATCTAACACTTAGAAAATGTAGAAATTAAACACTGTTTTTTCACAAATTCGGCTTCGCGAACGGGCAGAGTAACGAGGTAAAAAATGTTTCCGAAAACTGAGGATGCCCGTCCACGAAACCATCCTTTATTTATACCCCTAAAACTAGACATAACGGGAATTTAACGGTCGAAATCGGATTAGCCAGAGTGGGGAGATGCATCTTACTTTCACCCAGAGGCTGCCCGTGGTGGACCGCGCGCATCTCCGCTGGGTCGACCCGAAAGCCGCTGTGATACCGTGCAGCGGCGGCCAATTTCGGCCGGTTTTTTAAAGATATCTCACGACAGAAAAGTACTGTATCTGTCATTTAAACACAAAAATGAACGCCTGACACATCCGCGTGTGAACTACATTATGACAGGTACGCCTGGATGTGTCAGCGTTCGTAAATCGCCTTGAAAGGGGCGATTTCGAATTTAAGATGCATCTCCTCTCAGACTAATCCAATATCAATTTTTATGACGAAATCTAATAGGAAATGACATGCCGATTGCGGTGATATACGACATGTCGGGTTTGGTTCAATTTAATATCACTCATCTTGGTGATGTTTCGCGCGTTACGCAGCATCCGGCCCGCCACGTACCGTTAACGTGCGGTCCATAAAACCCGACGCTGGCTATTGGCCGTGTCAGGCGGGTGAAGATGCTGTTAACTTCGGCCACCTGCACGACCACCTAGGAAATCTATTGCGCAGTTATTAATTTAACTGCCAAAGATGATAAAAATATGTTTAAATAATTATAATAGCAGCCCTGGGCAAGGGAATCTGCTCATCTTTAGATTAAATAACCAAACCCTTTATCTCCCATCAGTTTTCGAAATTAAAAGACCGCCAAACCCCCGTTTATTAAAATTACAAGCAACACAAGAAAAAGTTACATAAAATTACAAGAAATAAAATTACACAAAATTACAAGTAATAAACAAGAAAAAGTTACATAAAAAGATTACATAAAATTATAAGTTATAAAATTTACATAAAGGTCAAAATACAATCATTTACAATAACCGGTTCCACGATTGCCGAGACCGACGGAAACTTTTATTTCAAACTGTTCTCCGGTCAATCGCGGAAGGAACCATCATTACACATAAATTTACTCAAAATGTGAGCGACAAATTCATCACACATATTTATGACAAAATATTAATGAATGACAAACAATTTTCATTCACACAAAGGCTGTCATTAGCAAAATACCTGCATGGCGGGTGGGCCCCACCCCCCGCCGGCGCCGTAGCGGGTGGCGGGGCGCCCGTCATCGGTCATTATAATCTCATTATTATTAATTAATTAATTAATTAATTATCACATTATTGTTCACACAAATGTTACACCTATTATTGTTTGTTTTTATGCCTCGCGCTCGGCGAGCCTATGGCATTTAAGGTCCTGTACAGAACAGACTTTATAAGACAACACTTCGAATGGTGAAATTTATTTGATTATTTATGATATTTCAATTACTTATACATAATTTACTTCTTTCTTACCATTCCAAACTATCTAAAATAAGATCAAAATCATTTAAATGTAATATAGTTAAAATAATTTTACATTAAATTATTTAAAAATTTGAAAAAACATGATTATTTAAACATCTGTTTTTCGAATCTGAAAATTCTAAAATTCTTTTTGAATCTTGTGTTAAGAATTTCATCTGTTTTATTTGTTCAAAAGTATAAAAAGAGGTACAATTTTATTATTCGCTTTCTGTACCTGGACAGGTCAACCTCCAGATAATTTAGAAGTATCAGAATTTCCTTTGTCAGTCCAACGACGTACCAACACGACATTTTCTTTGTCTTGAAATTTCTGATAAAATAACATGTCAAATGCATAGACGGATGAAGTCAACGAGACTCTTAAAAATATTGATGCTGTCAGATGCCGACTGATCGAGGTTAAGGTTTCCCGAAATAGCTAAACCGCAGAAGGCTTGTTCAAAAATATTTATAAATGAAAACACTATGTTTTCTTTTATTTTTTCAATGCTTTTATTTGAGAATATCACAACTACATATTTTGGAAATGTTCGTCAAATCAGATGTTTCCGAAACATGCAGATATTCTCAATTAAAAGCAGTAGAAAAAAAACAAAAAAGTGTTTTCATTCATAATTATTATCAAAATAGATTTCCACAAATCAAACGCCTCCGCATTCAATTATATATATTTACATTATCGTTCAATGCCCACGTTTAACAGAATATTTTACTAAATGTAATTTATAAATAATTTTCCGCTTTTAATGAAAATCGATTTAAAGGTTAATTGAATTTTCTTTCGTATTCATAAATAAAGAAAATTCTGTTATTATATTTATAACACGTGCAATTCAAGAATCCATATCGAAGTAAATTCACATAATATTATGATAATATTAGAAGGGCAAAAATTGACATCACATTGGCATTTTCAATAAATCGATTTATTTATCTTAGTAATCTTATTTATAGATTGAAGTTCCAAAAATATGTTAAGTGATCATTCATTCAAAAATGATAACAATATGAACCAAGCGAGGTTGGTAAATTTTTATAACGAATTCCTTTTTTCTTTTGCGTTTTTCTCTAACTCCCTTATTCAAACTAGTGGAGATAATTTCTCAAAAACTATTAAGCCGATTTTGTTAAAATTTTACTTACTAATAATATTATCTACGATATAGCACACGATTTTCTTGATTAAATGCAACGTTCTCTTATTATATAATAATTTCTTCCCTTCGAGTTTTTATGAAAAAAATTAAAATTAATTTCGACATCTCATTTGCACAAAACAATTTTGTATTCGATATGCTACTTAATCCTGGCGAAATTATTAACTCCACCTTAAGAGCACATAACTCCGCCATTTTTTAAATTTCAAAATAGTTTGTCACTGAAAAATATTAACCAATGTATGCCATAAATAATGACAATAAAAGAATTGAAATTGAAAAAAAATAATTTGAATGTATTTTTTTAACCCCCTAATCAACAAGATTTAAATAGTTTTAGGGATGTTTTTTAATTAACCACCCGTATTCGAGTATTAACGTGAGATTTTTATTCTAACTGGAGAGAAGAAATAAATAAAGTGATTCAACAACACACAATGTAACACGGGCGAAAATTCTGAGCGGGCGTTAGATCTGGTGACGGAGACACGGCTCATTGCAATTGCGTTGCCGCTTGCCAGCTCAGAATACCTCATTTTTTCTCGGTTGTTCGGGCAATGGCTCAGCAACATACTCTTTGTTACGCCTACCCTGGTTTCAGGCACAGAATGCAACATTTTACAAAGATAAACTATACCCCTTCTTTAGGCGAGGGATTGGAACACAACGGAAGTATTTCCCTCCTTGCGAATACTTGTAATTCATCAGAGTATTTATTATTGCATAATTAAATCCCCTTGTTAACAAAGCTTTTTTTTTACTATTAACGTTATTTTTCTTTATCTATGCTAATATATAAAGAGGTAACATTTATAAGTTTAGATGTAGGAGGTAATCTCCGAAACTACTCATTCGATTTCAAAAATTATTTCACCAATATTTAAAATGGAATTTCAGGGTAAATATAGGCTATATAGTATCTCGTTTAAATAGAAGTGCTTTTCGTGGTGATCTATTTTATTATATATTATTATTACTATTTATTTATATATTATCGACTAAAGTCGGCAAAAAAGTGGTCGAGCGATGGGTTTTTACAAACGCTGCCTTAACGGAAAGAGATATTGAAATATTTTCTATAAAGAAGTTATAGAACTCAAAAAGTTGTATGGAAAATTCTGCAATGACACACGTTTTTATGTTAGGGTTAATACACAAATTGATAAAATATGACTAAAAGTTACTAAAAATCTACGGGCACAGCTAGTTTTTTGTAATCTCGTTTCACCCGAGTCTCTTCAAGTAAAAAAGTATTTTTGTAATAAAGCGCGACTTATTTACAAAGCCATTATGCTTTTTAAGACTATTAAATTTGACCTATTCATAAATGCTTTCAAATTTACAAGCTCTTAGTAATTTTTTTAAACAAGTCTAACGTATTGAAACCAAACCGTGTACCAAGAAATTTTCGTTTTTATATTTTAGCTGTCTGTGATCTCAGGTGATTTTCTCGAACCATCTTTTGCTCCCACCACTATTTCTGTGATATGTACTTTACACAGGTTTGTATAACTTTGCAATGTTTTTTTTCGCGAGCTCCCATTTTCCCTCGAACGCAAAAATGTAATTTCCTTCACCAGCGCATTTATTTGCCTTTCTCTTAATTGCAGAAATAATGCGGTGGCGGCGGGCTTAATGCCCCGGCCATCCGAAGGGGTTAAGGGGGTTAAGGGCTAACACTATCTTCCCCCGGAGCAGAATTGTTTATCTGCGCGAGTGAGTAGGTTGTGTTTTGTCTTAAAATTTCGAGACAGTTACAAATGGCAAACTGTTCCGCCGAGCCAGCGCCCGCGTGGTGGCGCGTTTGCGCAAAAGATTAAAAGCCAGGTGAAATATGACTGTACGGCCGACAGTTTCGCAGACATTTTGATGTATAAATAAGAATAAACGCTGCCCAAACAGGGCTGCCAACTTCGCCCCTAGGATTCCAAAAACACCGGAATAAATCAATACCAATATCCGTACATTTATTTAGGACTAGCTGTTCGTACCCGGCGTTGCACGTGTTAAGAATTAAGTAAAAAATAAGTTTGTGAGGGAAAACAAAGGTTTCCCTATTTTCTAAAAAACAATGTTTCCATTTTATGTTAACATAAGTTATTGTAACATAACTGTAATACTTAGATATACGGTACCGCAGATTTTTTTGTAGATATTAATGTCCTCTATAAAACTGATGTACATCACTTTGCTCTATTGTCAATAATTTCCGCAGCGTACGCGATAAAAGTTTTTTTTTTGGTATTTTTTTCACACGTTGGGTTACATTATCGAAGTTTTCATACGGATCTCTAACATTTTTAAAAATATTCTATAGCCTATGTTCATCAGGGATAATGTAGTATTCTAAATGTGAAAGAATTTTTCATATCGGTCCAGTAGTTTCGGAGCCTATTCAATTCAAACACACAATCAAATCTTTCCTCTTTATAATATTAGTATAGATAATCACTGAATATAATATTTTACAGAGTTGAACTACTCCTACTCCTTCTTAAGGCCAGGGAAATGGGGCATACTGGAAGTATGTCCACCCTCGGATATATTTAAGACACATTTATAATTTAGTTAAAGTATTTTCACGTGACGTGGCTGCGGGAGACAGCTGAAAACACTGGAAGTTAATTACAGATTTATTAATTAATCATTAAATGGACAAGGTCATTTTACACGAATAAAACTTAACGCTTTTCTATAAATCACACTATTTTGTAATGTTTCACTCGTATAGAAACACTTCATGGTTGCTGGATAACACTCTACGAGTATTTATCACTTGTAGAACATTAAATTCTCCCACGTGGTATTTATCGCATTTATTTATGTAGCCTCTTAGGTAACTACTCTCATGATTATTTTGCTCAACATCGATTGCTTCGTGATTCTAGACTGGACACACCTGGCCGTCGTCCACGACTCACTTCGCTCTGAACGAGCTATCAAAATAGAACTCTCACGGCTGCCTAGACCCACGCTATTTATACGCAAAAACTGGAGTGTCGAACTTCCTAGATTATTTAGTATTTAGGACAAGATTCCCGTCGCTTTTATGCTCTTCTAGGCGTTTGTAGATGATTTTCAAAGGTTATAGATAATTGTAGACATAATTATAGATAATTGCGATAGTGTTGACATATTACAAGGGATTCGGATTATGCACTAGTCCTTCTGTTTGCCATTCCGTGACACTCTTTATTCTTGAATAATTAAATCACTAAGCAAAAAAAACGTATTTCTTACAATAGACGTTGTTTTCTAATGTTTTTTAATGTAATTTATGTAAAAATGTTATTTTGTAATAGAGCGTGACTTATTTACTAAAATATTAAAATTTTTAAGAGTTTTTAATATTGCCTTTTCATAATTATTTCAAAATTTACAATTAAAATAAAGTAAGTAAATTCAAAATGTACAACGTAATGGTACCAAACTTGAAACCAAAAAGTTGTAGACTTCCATACCAGGAAATATCCGTTAGTTCATGTCTTCATATTTTGGTGAACTGCGAGAATAATCTATTTTGTTCTAGGAACAAAATTACAAAATGAAAAAAAGTTAAATTAGGTTTATTCTTTTACTTGACATTCTAATTTATTATGTGTTATCAATTAGCATTATTTCGAAGAAACAAACAGAAAAGTACATAAATTATGTCAAATAAAAATTTTAAATATTCAAGCAGCGAAGTTTATTCTGAAATTTTAAAAGTAACTATAAAAGACACACACGACTAAAAATAAAATTGAGTGTGTGTACTTATATATACGCGCGTTAGAAGTTGTACATTTTTCTCATCACTTCTTACAACACGACCGCCAAAGTACAATGAAATGCAGAACTATTAGAACAAGAGGTAACGCAAAACGAACTAGCCGCAAAAACTGACAACTAAAGAGATTTCCGCAGATAACAGATCCTTGTTATCTATCTAGATTAAAAACCGTCAGCAGGATTTCGCCAGATGGCGGTAATAAAGTTAAAAACAGATTTGAATTAAATAACTTCCTGGTGTGAAAATGTTCGTCGCATGATGATTCTTTCATACTTAAATTTCACCCTATAGAAGTATAACCTCACGAACATTAATTCAAAAACTAATAAATAAACGATATAAAAATAGTAATAAAATTCATTAAGACATTAAAAAAGAGACATGGAAGGAGAAAGGATTGGGATAAAATTGGTTTATAATTTATTATTACTTGAATAACTAAAAAAGGATATGTACATGTGACTTGTATGTGCAGTCAAACAACTTAACTTATTTGCTTTAAACAAAAACGGTTGAAATTTTTATTCTGATATACTTTGATTAATTTGACGTCGACTGGTTTCAATACTAATGTATCTTCGTCAGAACGGACGGACATTAATTAACTCATTAATAAAATAAAACATGGAAAAAAGTCAAATGTCAGTCGGAGACGCGGCCGGAATAATATTCCCTAATCTTTGGACCACAGTCTCTGGTACACTCTGTATATTTCCAATTATCGGCAACAGTTTTCTGAAATCCCTGTGCTTCCACATCGGAGTCGAAACACCATTACCGGTGATCTTCAATCAAATGCTCTGATCCACCAGTTCAAACGACTAGCTTCTGTCGACGAGGATCAGGGTGTGAATCTGTCTCCAGATGCTGATATCTCCAGAAGATCTATTCCAGCATTTTCTTCTACCGAAGAACTCTACATTTTTCATTAAGGTGTTTCAAATATACAGGGTGTCTTGTAGATATTAACAAAAACTTCTGGAGTTCTTGTTTTATTCAACTTTGAATGTAAAATATTATTTACCTATTAGGTGAAACTATAAAGTTAAAGATATGAGCGACATCAAAATTTTTTTTTTAATATTTCTGGTCCTTTTTCTGTAATTGTAGATATTCAATTTTTAAGTAAGCTCATGATCTTCTTCTCTGTCTCGAACAATAACAACAGCACACGTGCTCCAGAGAAAGTTGTATTTCAGTCACGGAGGAGTTTTACAAATAAATCCTTAATAAATTCCAATAGTACCACAATTAATGCCATTTAAAAATAAATTTATCATCTCTTTCCAAAAAATCACCAATTATATTTTACTCTCCCTAGGTGGTGTTAGACTGGGATATTTTTGTGATGTGTTTCGCTAGTTATTGGACGTCGTAGCCTATATTAAAAATATATAAATAAATAAATTTAAAAATGAAAAATTTAATTATAAATTAATTCATTGCATAAAAAATTAATCCATAGAAACACTATAAATTATAAATCATTATAAATCCTTCATAATAACAATAATTATTAAATATATTATTTTACAGAATAACAACCAAGCTTCTGTTTGTAGCAATTTTAAATAAAGAGACAAATTACAACGTGTCCATGATTTATATAATTTTAAAATGGTACCAGAAAGTAGGTACTTTTCTAATATCTTAGATAAATTTGCATTTTTTGTGTGAGTGTATCTATGTGTGACCGCAAATGTATATTAAAATACATTGTCATCGACATTAAGTCAATCTGCAATATTCAGCTCGATTGGATGACGGGAAATGTGTTTATTTTCACTTCCAGATTTTTTCCCAAAGACCGACGTTGAAATCAATTAATGGATTTAAAATATATAAAACCAATGCCAGTCATTACTTCCTTTCTTTTAACTCGTGGCGTCTACTTGCTTGTTTCCTTGACGAAAAAACTTCGATCGATTTTTAACTCTTTTCCCGTGATCCAATCGAGCTGAAACTTTGCAAGCAGACTCGTGGCGACGATCAAAAGATCTATCAAATTATCGTTAAAAAGTAATATTAATTATAGTATAATTTTGGATTTTTAGAAATTTTAATGGTTTTTTCAAATTGGAATCATTACAAATGTTTGATTATTACCAACGGCGCCGGCGGCCCGATAACGTCACGGAATATTTAAAATTTGAATTACTACGTCGGTAGGTATAATAGGTACTTCATTACGAATTTCGAAAATTTCACTTCGGTTTTTTGGGAAGAAATCAAATAATAAAGAGATATTTTTAGAGATTTTTGTCTTAGATATTTGTCTAGACATGTTTCATTTTTAGTCAATCAGTTATTACAAGATGGTAAACTTAATTTACAAAGAAAGGGAGTAAAATAAAAACCTGTTTTTTATGGGTTGGTTTTTTTTTATAACTACTTATGAAAGTACTTTAGGAATGATTTTTAATTTGAAATCGAGATCGGACAATAAAGCACTAAACAATGAGTATCCGAAACTTTGTTTCAGTCTTTGTAAGTCTCTATCTGCAAGTTTCTTCAATGCGCTTCTTTCAGATTGTCTTTAAACTTCTACTCTGAAAGTTCTCAACATCCTTTCGTCAGACATATTGTAACCGCAGCATGTACATCAAACTTTTGGGTCTTAAATAATACAGACTTTATAAACATTAGGCGAACTATTGGTCTGGCGGTAATATGCTCACATTGTGATCTTGTTAGTCTAGGTTCTAGCTTCATCCTCGGAAACCAGCAAATTAATGAGGTACGGTTTCCATAACACAAGCGTGTAGCATAGTTTTAAAATAGTACGAATAAAATTTACAAGACAAATTGTCTTTTTTTAAACGCGTTACTTGTATCGAGGATATTCAAATTTACCACTGGTGTATCATCGGTAAATTGATAAAACTCTGGATTTAATATCTATCGGTTTACCGGTAATTATGAAGGTGTCAAAAAGTGATATGTATAACAAAATTATTTAAATAACAAATTGAAAAAATCATTTTAATAAATAAAAATATACCGTTTTGATTTTACATAACGATTACTTATTATAGTATACACAATTTTATTTAAAAAAATCTGATTCTTTCAAATGCTATTAATAAGAACATCTCTTTTTATTAATATGTAATTAATATCTAATGTTCGTAATAACTTTAAATTTTTTATTCGCTCAATTCAATTTATTTGGTATATGCCATTAACATAACAAATATACATTTAATCGTAAATATAATAACAATTTAGTTCACATATATATCGAATAATTCTTACCAAAGACGTAGGAAAACATCTCTCAGGGATATGGAACAAATCCATGTCCAATGTGATATTGTTCAGCATAGCGGTAGCTCTTACAACAGGCATAACCATTGGCAGGTTGTTCCTTTATATTGAAATATGAAACAATCCATGCTGACGCTGTCTAATTATGAATATACAAACCAATGTTCCGCATAATTTCAGGATTATTCATCATACCGCGCAAGATTATCAATCATACCGCACTTCGATAAGAATCAATACGAATTTTCAATCCTTTTAAAATAATACAGTAATAAAATACAATATAGAGAGTATTTAAAAAACTCGTACCCCATAGATTAGGATATTATTATTTTAATATTTTTTTATGAAATTGCAGTGGCGTAATTCTTAACAAGATAATGTATAATGCAAATGGACGCATGATAATGCATGCCCTTATTATATCATATCATAATATATGCATAGAATGTGATTATTTCAAGAGATTTCTTCCTCGTCGATGTATTCGAAAATTACTGTATATATATATGTTATTATGCCTTTCCATATATTAGAGCCTACCCGCGAAACTTTTGTGAAATGTTCCCGAATATATCTCTAATTCAAATTCACTATTTCTATAGTTTTATTTTTGATTCCCTCGTATTCCAGTGGACATGAAACTTTTTTCCCAAACCAAAGTTATGTGATTTACTCAATGTTTTGTGATGCGTTTCCACCATATAGTACAGTACTACAGTATAGTTACTAAAGTGAGTACGGTACACTACTACAGTAGTTGAGGATCGTTGCATATTAGGGTGTTTAAAAAATTCACAGAGGCCATAAACAGCATTACATTCGTATACGACAATTTAGAACAGCAGCTAAGAGCTCTAAGAGTCAAAATTTACTGGGAGAAATTTTGAAAAAACATATTTCTTGTAATAAAAATGGGTAAATTTTTGGTTACTTCTTCCTTATAAAGCCATCGTTTCTCCAAGAATAGTTAAAGAGTACTTACTCTTTGGGAATATCTTCTCTGCTGCCGATATTCTTAACACGGTTTTCTCAAACTTATTCAAATCCAACGTTCATGGATGTAGGTCAGATTTGAATGCGCTAAGTTTCACCTGAAGGCTGTTTTCATAGGTGTGTTACCGTGAACCGCTGAAAATCGCTGCAACGTGAACTGACTGGTAGATATGCAACCTGTCCGCGAGTATAAGTAACTTTGGGCTCTTCTAGTATGATCTAGAGGTAACTAAGGTAAAGAAAACTCTAAATGAGAATTTGACTTACACCATTTTCAAAGAAAGAAAATTCCTTAATTCAAGAAATTTCAAAATAAAATTAGTTGCTTGGGTTAAATTAGGTTAGATGTTGTTTTCGCCGCTTGCAAACCAGTTTAAGGTATCTTGATCATAGAGGTTAAACAAAACCCTGTTCATTTAAAATATCGTCTCTTTAGAGGTTCAACTCCCTAACTATTGGCAAAAATGAATTTTGAATACAAACATCTCTATTCCGGGTAGAAACCAGTGTGTGAATATTCCGTGTATTTATAGTGATTTAATGGAAAAACTCATAATTTTCAATAACTTTAATATCACATTTTGAATATTTAAACCTCATTATCTCAAAACTACTCCAAAGTCACATAGTGAGTTATACCTCTAAAGAGACGATATCTTTTATTTTAACCTTGTTATACACATACAATACGAGTTATTAATTACTATTATATTTTCGACAGGAGCAGTCCCTCTCATCATCAGGTATAGTTAATAACTATTATTATCTATACCTGATGATGAAAGGGACGACTGCTCCTCTCGAAACTATAGTAGTAATTAATAACTCATATTGTGTGTGTATTTCAAAGTTAAAATAAAACATATTTTAAATTATAATGTTGCACCATGAAGTATCTGCCAAATTTTCGATGACATTAAAACCCTGTTAACTCGTTGTTTGATTTCTTAGAGATCTAACATTACTCACATAACCTAACCCAACCTCAACTAAACTAGCCTAACCTAGCCTGATCTTAGCTTGCTTTTTTTTTTAATTTAAAGACATTCAACAGGTCAGAATGACCCTAATGGATAGTCATTTAGGACAAGGTGATTAGTACAGTTACAATTACAATTTACAATAATACATTAAAATAAAACATTAATACATTATACAATATAAGTATATTTTTTCAACTATTCCTGTAATCACGACCTTTTTTAGAGTATTTCGTTTTTTTCTTGCAACATGTTCATCGAATCGTTCTTCTGTATGCTGTCTATTGTCTATTCCAAGTGCATATCTTTCGGTACTCCTTAACTCCTGGAGGTGAGGAGTATAGATTTTTGTGCAACCCGTGGTCCACAAAATACGCAACATCCACCTCCAATACCACACACGAGAGCTATAGACGAAACAATTTTGGTTATTTTTAGAAAGGACTGATTTCTCACTATCTTTGTCAGACTGCTCATCGCTTATTTTTCCATTTCAAAATGTCTACTACCTTTTCTTTCAGCGATTTACGGTAACATACGAGTATATCTACACAACATAAAAAAATTTCAGAATAAATTATAGACCAACAGAGGTTAGTCGTGAATTATGTTTGAATTTTATTATTTATGAGTTTGGTGTGTTGTGTATAATCAAATCCCATGTAATTGCAAACGAATCGATGAAAATATTATCTCGGTTGACCCTGGTTGACTTGGTTAAGTAATGTTTAATTTCTACCACTATATATTTATTCATTTCAACGGTTAATTTACACACATATATACATATACAATGAAAAATTTAATAATAAAACCTCGACATTATTTAAAAACAATAAACAAAATCATTTAATTAAATGAGGTAAATATAACAAAGATTAAGTAAATACATCAACAGTGAAAAAATATCTGCTAATTATGCATTCTCATTACCTAATATTAAAAGTATACTAATAGTATTTTTAATGAATAGTGCTTATTGGTTTTGTTACGATGAAAAAAGGTTTGCGAATGGGTTTTTCTAGACCGTAGGTACATGGAATGAAATGGAAGATAAATGGTCAGCGGCATTCGAGATTTAAGAATTAATTATTTTATGTAAAAAATATTAAATTGATCAGTTATTATGCGTCTATCACTTAGATTGAATAGATATGCCTGGTGTTGAAGGTGATTACAATATATATGCTCAATTAGAAATCCTAATCTATAATTGACACGTCTTTAAATTTGTAATATAACTTTTTCTATTGCGTGAATGTGAGTCGCATAATATAGTGACCGTATTGGGTTACAATATTCCTATTGACTTGTCAGTGACTTATAACTTGGATTTATGATAATACACTGGTATATTTTTTTTACATAGTTCCCTCTAGAGTACCGCGACTGGCTAACGCCTTTTGAAATCGTTTTATCGAAACTGTTTTTATCAATTGATTAGAAAATTACTTCCAAGGAGATAATTTAAGTTCGCATGGATACGCAGAGGGAGTGAAACACATTCACAAAGGGACAATAATTGAGGCGCGGGCGCCATGGAAGAATCCCGGTGCACCAAGGGCGTCGTGAATCGAGACAGTTTGGGAACCGCTTACTGAGCTGATATATGTACCTGACGTCACACAGGTAATAAGTTCATGGCTTTCTCGAAAAGAAATTGTGGCAAAGATATCCAATACTAGTATTTTATTTATTTTATTATAATAAAATGTCTTCGTGTAATACTTATTTATTATATGTCTGTCTCGCCCTAAAAAAAAATGCGTGATAAGACTAACAATTTTCTTTTCCATGATGTAGAGAACGTCAATAGAATGAAAAATTTGTTTAATAAGGAGTTTTTTGTTTAGGAGTTTAGACAGAGCATTAAAATGAAATAAACACATAAAAATCAAAATCAATAAATTTATCTTTCGAATAAAGTCAAAACCATAGCCATTACCACAATTTTTATGCTTTTCATTTTCTTTTAAAGTTTTATATATCTCTTAAAAACATTCTATATTCTCTGTGGGTATTATTTTTGATACTATAATGCTTGATGTTTACAGCGTCAACTTTGCAGTAAGATATAAATATTAGTTTTTAAATATAACAAATATTGTGCTAACGTTTCCGCGTTAGAGAAGCGGCAACAGCGCGGACGCTACGGGCGCTATTTGAAATTAATTAAAAAAATTATTCATTTACTAAAGTCACTGGACACGAATTTAATTAGAGCACACTTCTTAAATCATACAACTTCTCACTAATCACTCATCTGAATACTTTATGCATGTCTTTTTAGAGTATTCGAACGTCTGTCCGTCTGTGACGTGTGGTCGCACTTATTCACTATTGAACGCTAGGTGCACTGACAATTATTAAATCGCTAAAACGTTACAACAAACTGTTTGTCTCGATGGCGTCATCTCACTTTTATACATTTTAGGGTTTTCAAACGTTTCAGCGAATATATTAGTTTATTCTATACTCTACCAGCAATTTCCAATATACTTTAAAATGTCCAGAGTACTGAAAATTCCTCCTTACGTGTAATTCTTTAAGTTTCTACCGTTTCATGACAATACCAATAAACGTTATAATCATCAAGTCTTGTCATTTTATCGATTGGTTACAACTACAAATTGACCCATATTCACTACAGACTTAATACTAATAATACAATGTTACCAACTAATAATAAATATACGACAAACTAGTATATAGAAAATGACCTACAAATAAATCAATAGTAACAAGTAGTTTTAAAATATTCACTTTTTTAGTGTCTTATTTTTTGTGTACATTTTTCTTACCAAGTACGTTTTCGGAGTGTCCATAACATCTATTAAATGGTAAATAACACCTCACGTTATTATTTATTTTTTTTTGTTTTTTTTTTATTATTATTATTTTTTTATTTTTTTATTAACGTTATTAATGCCGATTCTGAGCTTTCAATAAAAATTTATGCGAACGCTTACCGGTTTAACATCTGACATTTTATCCATAAAAAGAGAATGCCGGCATCTTTTTCACTGCAAAAAACTACTAATAACTATTACCTCCCTAAACGACACATTTAAACCGTCTGATTTTCCATGCGGGGGATTTTACAGCCTCTGCTTTACTGACCTTATTTCTCTACTTTTTTATTTTATTTTATTTTCTTATTTAAATACGTACGAGATTCAAAATGACATCAC
This sequence comes from Agrypnia vestita, assembly GCA_016648135.1. NCBI lineage: Eukaryota > Metazoa > Arthropoda > Insecta > Trichoptera > Phryganeidae > Agrypnia > Agrypnia vestita. The sequence goes on along the minus strand of JADDOH010011018.1, from coordinate 3,028 downwards.
TAATCGTAAAATATTATAATAACTTTATCGATAGGTTTCTTATATATTTATAAAATCTAATGTGTAGGTGAGTATTTGCTTTAATATTCATATTTCATATTCATTCTAGCACTATTCTTACCATTTCTTCTTAGCACTACTCAACTAACAGAATTAAATCATCATCACTAAATCAACTTTGACCAATCTGGCCAATACTATATATCATATTGTAACGAGGCTAAAAAGAATTACGCACTCCTGTCACTTGTCACAACACTACCGAAGAATCGACAACGGTCTACGGTATTCTACGACTTTCGAGAGGCATCTGGAACATTCGAGAAACATCTATAGAAATCTAGAAGCCACGAGAATCGTCTTCTGTACACTAGAATAAGCCAGAAAGTACAAAATACCCGCATACTCGGATATAAATACGGGGACAGACCGTGTTCGAGTTGTTGTTGCGAAGCGAAGACGGCCACGAGCCGCAGAGGTCAGGGTGGCCAACCGCGTGATAACTCAGGCAAATAATCTAACAAAGTTCTTACATAGCGTAATATACCAAAGCTATAATACGTGCGAAAACTGGATGGAATGTTCAAGTGAATATTGAATAAAGTGTTAGATTGATAATAAAGTGTGTATTTAAACGTGATAAATTACGAAATAGTATAATCTATAGAATAGCGTTAAGGTTAATAGTGTTAAGTGACTTTGTACAGTAAATAATTAATTTATCAATAATTAATAAATCGCTTACTAATTTCGAGCGTTTAAATTCATTCTTCCCGCAGCCACGATACGTGACAATATCCTGTACCACTATCCTGACTCCAACCTCTTCACTCTTTTCTCTCCTTTAGTAACTTATTGCTTTTATATTTTTCATATCAGTCGCTTACCATTAGTTCACTTTAATATTGTCTGGTGCTTACTATAAATTAACTGAAAAGTAGTCTCTTATCTACCTTTGTGCTTAATTTACTATGCCTAAAACATCTGTAAATCTTTGTAATTGGTTTAAATGTACACTGTGTTCTTACATTATAATGATTAAAACTGGTAAGACTCCTTAATAAATAAAATAAATAAATGTATGTAGGTATCTTGTTATCATATATTCTTTAAGTATTTGTATGAGCATTTTTCATTTTTTAATGAAATCACTTAGAGGTACGTGTGCCAAATTCCTTTATCCATAATGCATAAATTAGAAAATAATCTATAATAATAATAATAATAATAATCATAATCTAAGCATAGTGAATTGAATTAAAAAACTATCGCCCAGGTGGTTTGGGCATATTGAGTGAATGAATAAGAAAAGAATAAAAAGAAGGATATATTACGTAAGTAGGAACTTATCAAGACTACCGAAGAATCTTAGTAAAGATATTTCTGCCTTAGAGCTTCGAAACTGGAGAGAACTGGCACTAGACCGAGATGAGTGGAGGAAAATTATTGAGGAGGCCAAGACCCACCAAGGGTTGTAGTGCCAAGAATGATGATGATGGTGATGATATTACATAAGTGTTGATAGTGCTAGACAAACTGGGCGGCCGCGAAAGACGTGACCAGGTTAACCAGATACTAGAAAATGTTACTATTAGTAGCCTCAACAATTATCGAGCTTGCTTGCGAAGGAATTTCATTACAATAAATCTCTTAAAAATCTCATCCGTACAATTAAATTTATTTAAATATACTGAATAAAATATTATTAGAAAATTTCAAAACGATATAAATCATAATCGAAGTCTTCCGAACAATCTAGAAGATTTTAGAAAAGAAGTTGAATATGTGAAATTATACCAGAAGATTCGAGTAGTAAAATTTCTTATAAATATGCAGCGCAAACACGGCGTAACAGTCCTGTGTTTAGCAGCTGGCGAAATTATAGAAACGAGCGTGTATATGCGAATTGTGCGATTAACCATAGAAACGGAAGCGAATAAACAAGCGATACAAAGTACGCGTACCTGATTGTGGAATATAGTAGTACGTGCAACGATTAGTGTTCCAGTTAAGTTTATGTCCAGTCACTCTGTGTTTTATGATAAATAAAAAGTTAATTTAATTTCAAGCGTATTATTTTTCGTGGATGATATGGTATATGAACAAAAGCAATGAAAATATAAATTCATACTATGGTATCAACAACCCTTTTTGAGAAATTGAGTTATTTTTCGTACTATGCTTCGCCTCGTATTAATTAATATCGTAATTATTTCATGTTGTTTTTAAAAAGAAAACACAACCAAATATGCTTTGTTTTATTTGATAACATGTCGGTGAAAATATTCGCTGATTTCGTAAATTCTTCTATTACTGGTTTGAGATTTAATTCTGTACCGAAATACCGGCACTGAGAGATGTGTTTCTGTATCGGAAGCCCTAAATCCGACGCTGAGTATAATTTATTTAAGCGTATCTATAACTGCTTTGTAATGATACTTTCTGGAGGCTAGCATTAAGTATTTTGTGCTCGTGTGATATGTGCTGACACTGCCTCGTAGCAGTGTTGCCAGGATCCGGTGGTAATCTAGTAACTGGCGTGTAAGCTTTTATTTAGTACGTGACACTTGCGCGAGTACTTGTTGGTGTAATTAGAATTGAAATAACACTGCAAGAAAGGTGGATGTCTTTTTGGGTTTTATTAGCGTTTTTTATGAAATTGTGTTGTTTTCTTATTCATTTATTTCAAAATGTAAAATACATGTTAGGCTTCAAGTTTTTTGAACACTCACATAGATATTCTTCGTTTAAATATAAAAGTAATAAACTGAAGATTATTTATAACTGGCTGTTCTTATCCGGCGTTGCACGGGTAAAGGATTTAGTTGAAAATAAATTTGTGAGCGGAAACAAAGGTTCGATTCGAATGGTATAGATTTACATCAAAAATATATTAGGGGGAGGGGAAGGGGTAAAAGAGGAGGGATAAATGTCGCCTATGTTACTTGCCGGGTCCTAAAGCATAAATATGCAAAATTTGAATCGAATCGAAGAAACGGTATAGATTTGTATAGATAACAGACATAAA
>JADDOH010011017.1:0-22951 GCA_016648135.1 Agrypnia vestita | reverse complement strand
CTGCGCCAGGAAAGTCGGCCACTCGAAGGGGTCTCCGGAAAAATGCGGCAATTCTTTGACGCCTGATTGTCGCGCCAAAATTGCTGAAACCGGCGCCTCTCCCGCAGTAGGTTGTGAGCGAGTGCTGTTGGCCTGGCGTGAATTGAGCGCCTCTTCAATCAGTGAGTTGACCATCCGTCTTTGTTCCGGATGGCTCAGGACCCAATCTCTGGTGAATGTACTCGGTTCGGGACAACGGCCCCGCTGTCCAGATCGGTCTGATGACACAATCGCGTACTCCTCCATGACGTCATCGGCCGCGGCAACTGGTGGGCGGCGGGTGGTGACGTCATCGGCCGCGACAACTGGTGAGCGGCGAGTGGTGACGTCATCGGCTGCGACGACTGGTTGGCAGCGAGTGGTGACGTCATCGGTCGCGACCACTGGTGGGCGGCGGGTGGTGACGTCATCGGTGGCGGCTGGTGTCGGCCGCTTGGGTGTGACATCATCAGCGGCGACCGAGGCTGGTCGCTTGGATGCCGCCCTGGTGGGTTGCACATTTGCAGCTTCGGATGCGTCTGCCTTTGCTGAGCAGATCCGGATGAGCGCCTCCGCGTGCTCTCGCTGGAGTTCTCGTATGAGCTGCTGTTGGCGCCGGATCTCCGCCGCTTGCCGGCGGACGGTGTCCTCCGTGGATGTCGTGGAGGCCCGGTCCACTTCAGAACCGGCTCGTTCCGGTGCCACAGGCTCGTCCTGGTCGTGGTCTCCCCCAACAGAGTGTCTCGATCCCTCTTGAGACATGGTGGTCGTCAGCGAAGCTCAGATCTCCGGCTCGAACAGGACCAAAATGTTCCGGATGGGAACACCTTTTTTATGCGGCTCAGTAGTCTTCGCTGGTGGGGCAGAGATCGCCACCAGAATTTGCTGTGAAGCTCGTAGTCCGTGGATATGCCAGAAGTCAAACCCCGAAGTAGTGCTTTTATCGTATTAAAGTCGAAGAAAAAATCCGAAGCGAAGTCCAAGTCAGAAAGTAGTGGTCACAAAAAATCCAAGAAAGCAGAGTCCAAAGTAGGTAAGCAGGGTCAGGAAGAAAAGGCAGCAAGAAGATTGTCCAAATAGCGGTTCTCGTACCGACGCGTGGCGTATCAGTGGTACCCGCTCAAAAAATGCATTTTATTTATACAAAATTCAAAATTTCACAAGATTGCGTCATAGCATATTACAGAAACCAATGAGATTGCGTAATTCTGGGAAGGCGCCGCAGCGCTCCCAGCGGCCGAGCGGTGAACTACGTCATTCGCGGTTGCACAATTTCACCGCGCGGCAGATTTCATATGACAGATACAAATTAATTCATAAAAAATGCATTTTAGCTCCCAAGAGACTAATACTGTGTTATTTTGTAATAACAGACCTAGCAGATGATAATAACACAGTTATTTGGACGGGCTGGGTCATACAAGGCCCAAAAAACTAAAATTAAATTTGCCACAAACGGCTCAAATTTTCAAAAATTCATAAAAAATCAAAAACAGCATTTTTACAAGTTTTGCTATGACAAATGTAATTTGCGCATGCAAGCGCTCATTTTAACAGTAATTCCAAATATTTCAGGTAAATATTTACTGAGTTATAGGCATTCAAAAAAGCGCCAAAAACCAATTTCTTTATTTCACTCTCAGGCGCGCCTATATCATTCCACATGTATAAAAATACATTTTCCAGACAGGCATTCAGATAAGGAATGCAATGACACTACATAAGTAGGAATTCGTCCACGGTAAGCCGCTCTGATTGTCGATAAAAAATTCAACTTTTTAATATTCTCCACGGCGAGCCGTGTGCGCGAGCTTACCGCGACGTGGGCCCGAAAACAGGCGTCTACCGTTTCCAAATCGAGAAAAATACAAAATTTTTCTCACGGTCTTCCAGTACTCATTTATTTCATGATGACCATCTCCACGATGGCGCCCGGTGCAGGCCTTCGGGCCCCCGTGGAGGGTATCCCATATACGCATCTCAGACGGGGGCTCGGAATTTGAGTACTAGGCGTTAGAAGTTATAGCCGGTCAGGTAAGTTTGTAAAATCTCTCATATTCAAAAAACATTTATTTGCCCGTCGGCGGATTCAACGGCGGAAAAGAAGAGACGAGACCCTCTGCAGCGAGACTCGTCTCCCGTGTTGGCGAATATTGCGTGCCACACTCATGCCCATTTAGTGTTGGCGAACATCGCGGGTACCGCGTGCCACACACATACTTTACTTTGGGGCGTTACATCGCGGAAGAATCCCTTCGGCTCAAACTTCTAACCTTTGTCCACGCACCAATAGGTGCCAAATAAAAAATTATTTATTTCCATTTTATTCATAAAAATTCATAAAATTCCAATACATTTTTCTCATCAGAGATTCAACATAATGCACATGACAATATTGCATACAAAAAGGGCGCCAAGCGCTGCTTCCTACAAGACATCAACATATTTTTAAAATATTTTCATAACATATACAAATTCCACACATATTTGTATCAACACTTGTAGCTGGAAATAACATCGGCAGCCAAACAGGCTGCATTTTTCATATTCATTCAACAAAGGGCCAATCTCCGGGCTAGTGTCCGGGCGATGTTGTTCTACAGCTAGTTGGAAGCAGTATGCGCGCGCGGCCCCCCTCCACTTGCGGCAACAGCCGCTGGGCACTGACTTGCGCGCGCTCCGAGCGGCAACCCGATTTTCAGTAGCGGCATACACGCCTCGTCTCCAATGCAATTTTCTGTATGTAGCGGCTGATTTATTGTGGACACGCGCCGCTCATAGTGGTCATGTTATGTTCTCATTTTTTACATGGCTCAACCCTGTCCGTTCCAGTACATACATAGTAAAAATCAAGAGAATTTTTTTTTTTAAATATAAAAGTGTCATGCGAGATGCACGAAATAAAAGCAAAAGTTTAAAATAAAAAGAAGAATAAATTGGAATGTAAATAACGTAATTTGGTAAATAGATTAATAAAATAAATGTAACAAGCAGGACCAAAAAATCTATAAAATATGATAGAATAAATAAAATAAAAGGAGTAAAATAATAAAATAATCACAAATCAAATGTGGCAGGTAAAATAATATAAAATACAATATGTAAAAATAATCACGGTAGAGAAAACAGCAAAGTGAAATAATTAAAATATTTGAGAATGAAGTGAATCCTACAACATGTTACATATTATAGTAAGCAGGGGTGACATGTTAAAAATATATGAAATAAAAAAATGGAAAATATGCACACGATCAGTTTCACAGTTTATCGAGAGTTAAAAATTAGATCTCATTTTCACTAGCGTACCTACTCATTTATTTCTCGACACTCGATCACCAATTACTATTTGTAACATCGATCTAAGATAGATCTGGCCATCTAAGAAACTCTTCCAGCCGATTGCTCTCAATCTTAAAAGACCATGCAGGTAGTAATGCCTGTAACTTTAGGGTTTTAGCAGTTGAGATCTCTTGTGGTAGTTTGTTATACATTCGCGGTCCAATCAATATTGCATGATAGGGCCGTCCTCCAACATTTGGTTTATCTGATCATGCCAGGTCTTTTGCGAGCGCCGTCTGTTCCAGGCGCCTTCACATGTTCGAAAACTAAAATATGTCCTTGCTAATTCAGCACCTACCTACGTGGTACCTACCTATAAATGTGATTTAAAAAAACATCCTGTCCTCACCACTTTCGCCTCGTCTACTTTCATACATATTCTCATTCGCGCTCTTCGGCTGTTGAAGCTTTTAACAGGACTGTCCTCCAATATTTGATTTATCTGATCAAGTCTTTTGCGAACCCCGTCTGTTCCAGACCTCTTCACATGTTCGAAAACTAAAATATGTATCTACCTATAAATTATTATCATCTATATTAACACACGATATTAAAAAATAACAAAAGTAAAAAGTAGCTTGTTAACTTGTGGTTAGGACTCCCGCCTCGTAATCCAAAGGTCGCGGGTTCGAATCTCACTCCAGATCAGCAAGTTAGTCCTATTTTCATAGCACAAGCGTTTAGCCTAGTTTGAAAATAGTAAGAATATTGATGTGACTCGTATTCCGTATTCACAATCTCTATTTAAAAAAAATGTAAGCAAGTGTCGTTCCTTCCTTTCTTCCTAGTGAACTGTACAGATAACACGCACTTCTACATCAGTCATACACAACCTGCGGCCCATGGGCCGCATGTGGCCCGCCAAGCTTTATTTTATTTTTTTATCAGGAACGTGATTAAAAAAATCTGGCATCGTGTGTTTTGAATATTTTGAAATACGCGCGAACAAAACGACAAACTTATGTCATTTTAACACCGGTGACTTCTATGGTTAAAGGACGAATTTGTTATTTCAATCATAGATAGTTTCAACCACAGAGTATTAGTTTTGTGTTTGTCACGTAATTTTTTAGCAATTTTTTTTTGTGGTCTACGTATTCCACATTCATCCAATATTTTCAGTAAAATCTCGTGTTCCAGTGTGTCTAATGCTTTTTTTAAAAATCTTTAAATATTATTCCTACTTTTTTTATCATTCAAATAATTCACACGATATTTTGAGTATGTCCAAATCTTTGTATTGTGCAAACTGGTATTTTTATTTGTATTTTTAATGCATCGTGTCTTTACAGTTTACCACCACAATGTAGTCTGTGCAACTCTGGACATTTTTTCCTTTTATAATTTCGTCCCTCGAAATCATAAACGGTTAAAATAACGGTTTGACTGTCACTAATTTCTATTCACATGCGAGCAAATATATGTTTACTAGCAGGAAAGCAATCGGCTTCGCCGATTGCTTACTGCTAGGCCCTGCGGGTGGCTATTGTGGCCAACAATATATTGTGTTTCAACACCTCATTACAGACGTAATAAGGTGTTGAAATTCGTACTCATAAATCATGTCTTGTTATTTTCAAAGTATCATGGGACACGGGATTTCTTCGCCTTTTTGACTTCGACTTTTCCTCATTAAGTAGGTACTGCATTTTTAGGCATTTATTGCGGATGCATATAGGTGTAGTTAATTGGAAGGAGAATATATCTAGAATTGGGCTACGTGATAAATCCCCTTCTAATTAACTACACCCACCCATATCCTCTCTCTCTCTCTCTCTCTCTCTCTCTCTCTCTCTCTCTCTCTCTCTCTCTCTCTCTCTTTTTAAAAACCTTTGTTTTTACATAAAAGTAGTAACTGGATATTATTTACAATAAATAATAAAATATAAGCATTAATCGACGAGTTATTGCCCTATAAAATTGCAGTCCAGAGTATAAATATATTCTGATACAAATGAATAATAAAAACCCACATATTCGTAAAAAACGCCGAAATATGCATTGGCAGTGAATGTGTTCCGATTGTTTGTGATTCTGTTTTGGTTTAGTTAATACTCAATTCTGATGAAGGCTCATCTATGAGTCGAAACTAATTGGTTAAAACTCAATAAAGTGGTATTAAACAAGGAGTTATTCTATTTGAAGACGCTAATTTTGTATGTAAAACCAAATATTAAACAGCTTTCCAAAAAAGCATTCCAAAAAAATGTTTTTTTTGTAAATGTTTATGTAGGGAACGTCGATATTTTTCAACAATTGGCAAGGTGAATAATCAAAATTTGTATCACTTTCTTTCGTATAATAATGGTAAAGTATATCACTATAAAATACCTTCGCACTTAATATCAGTCATATGATTGTGTACTTCTGCATTAGTCACCTTTCATACTAGAAGTATTTAAATGTAAATAAATAATAAATATTTATCTTTTCATCTTCCATCAAGCCTAACAGAAGACAATTTTTTTTCTAAATGAGTCTAATCTTAGGTGATTTTGTTGTATTTTTAGATCAAAAGAGGTAACTATACCTACCATTTCGGAAAATCAAAAGTCCCTAATAGACACGAAAACATACTTTTCTCTTCCCACAACAGAGTTACACCATATCACTTTGTATATTATTTTACATGTTATATTTTAAATTACTTTTTTAATATTTTTGCTCCAGAACATATTTTTTGCGTTACAGATAAAATTACATGAAACCAATATTAAATTAAATCAAAATAGTATGAAACTTACATATGAGAATTCAATCCATCAATTTAAAATCACTAAAACGTTTTCCAACAACCTCCCCTCGCGAAACGACGAACTGAAATGAATCGTCGTTGCACTAAACTCTCAACAGTAAACACGCCGAATGCCGAATTTGAAATGTGGTAACCAAAATCGATTTCAGCCATTTGTAAACAAAAATAATCCGAAATAAGCATAGCGTGCAAATTCAATATGAGAAAATTATGTTGTAAGTATCTACCTAAAGGAAATGTTTTACGAGGTACTTGCCTGCCATAGAGTATATGGCTGTTGAATGAAAAAGAAAGAACTGTCAATTGTCAATTTGACAGCGTCTTTGTAGCTCATACAAGCTCATAGCTGTTCTAGTATAGATTTTCTTGCATTACTGTGTTTGTATGGGATAAATCATTACGTCGTTCAACGAAAAACTTTATTAAATTCAATTGTTTGGAAGCTCGTACCGATCTTAACGCATTTTCGCTGCAAGTACAATATAGTTGATCGACATTTACGACATTTAAATTTGAAATTGCATAGAATAAGTCTTGTCAAAATGGTAAGCCGCCAAAGAAAACCAATTACCAAAGAAGTTAAAACGGTTACTGCTCCAAAACCTGAGGAAAAAGATGCTCCACTGTAAGTTTTCATCTTTATTTTATACTTGTCCACTTAATGTATATATTTGTAGTTTTTTTTTATTTTGGGTTACAGTTAAACAAATTCGTAATGCACTTATTAATCAATGGTTTACATTTTGCTTAAATTTGTATATATTTTTTTGCAGCAAATATGGACCGATGCCTGGATTTAAGTATCAGCGAGTTCTTACCCGTTCCGTCACCATTTTTGCCATTATTACAATAATATATTTCACTTCTAATAAAAGCAAGGAATATACTTTTGCCAAGCAGAACGACATTCTCAGAAACAGAGGTCAGAATTTTGATTGTTCCGAGAGTTATTTGAAAGAGTTGGAGATGTTCCCCGGCTGTTTCCCGGAGAAATGTGGGCGGTTTGTTTCTGACGGGCTGGTCACGACTGGGGAAGCTGACAGTTTGCTAAATATCGCAAGAAGTGGGATCGCTCTCGGAGGCTCTGACGGAGGAGCCTCCATATTGGATTTACATTCTGGTGCTCTTTCTCAAGGAACAGTATTTGTGGATGTATACGCCTTAAAAAATACCAAAGATTTATTCAATAAAGTTGATCTAACGACATATAAGGTAAGTTTTTTGATTAAGTCGAAATCCGGTAATAGTTATATCTGCCATGAGTCATCCAGCTGTAGAAATTTCACATGGGCAAATGTAATATAAAGAAAACCTGGCTCTTCAATTCCAGTAACTAACAGGATTATGAAGCAATTTTTGTTGTGAACATTTAGGGACTTATTCTTTTGACTCAAATTTAGAATGCATCATCCTTCTTATCATAGCATTTTTTTGGGAAATAGCGATGCACTTTTTGGGAATTAGTAACTTGAACAAAGCCACACAAAGTAACCAATTTAATATCCAAAAACATGCTTGTCTTTTATATGTAATTGTAGATTTCACACACAATTTTTTAAAATTATTTTAGTAAATTAGCAATTGCAGATTTCATGCAACAAAAAATTTCATCTTATTTTGGTAAAATTTAATTGATAATTATCTAATCAACTAGATATTCTTAATAAAAATGATTATAAGTGATTAGAGTTAAAGTGCATCTGGATATTGTTTCTCTGAATATACTTTCTTTGTTAATACAACATCCTTTTACCTATTACTTCTTTTCCTCATAAGGCAAAACGCGTCCCAAGAAAATTGAATAAGAATCAAAAACATGAGTTAGGGAATGAACATGCGGAGGTGGTCGACATTTTTGCTGATAGTATAACTGTGTATAGGACTAAATTGAAACAATTCTTTACGTCTCAATTAAATGGTAATGGATAAAGAAATTTTTCTTTTTCTTCCTGTTTTTTTTTTTGTCTTGAACTTTTTAATCTTGTACTTGAATCTTTTTAACTGCATATGTGTCTTATGTGATTTTTTTTATTTTAAATTTTGTAAAAGCCCATAAGGGCGTTAAATAAATAAATAAATTTATACCTGTGTTATGGAGCTCTACAAACCAATTCCGGAAACAGTAAAAATGTGCAATTGTATTTTTATTTATGGATGCAAAAATGAATAAGAAAAAGACAAATTTAAATTGATTACAGTAAAACCCGGTTAATTTAAACTGTGATAATTCGAAATTTTTATAACACACAAGTCCCAAAATGTCTATTTCATACGTGATAACCCAGATAATTCGAAAACCCTGATAATACATAATTCAAAATATGTTTTAGACACTTGCACCATAAATCAATATGCACATTTTAAGTCACATAATTCAAAATAAATTTTAGACGCTCGCACCATAAATAAATACATTTTAATTAAGGATAAATCATAGAAGTCTCACAGAGACGAAGCTATTTGAAAAGTGAATGAAGTTTCTTATACGATGGCTCAGGGCTTACAATCTGTATGAGCTGGCTTTATACAATGCAACATTCACCAATTCTATCGTAAGAACATCCACCCATTACCAAATTTCTGAAAATTCTGAATGTAGTTCGAATCAAGAGCATTTCATATATTGCTCTGGCCTCTGCTAGAGACATCTGTTGTTATTTTTTCTCATTTACAAGTTATTATACATAGATTTCGCAACTGGTAATGATACCTGTATATTTTATTTTTCAAAGTGGAGTTTTTTTAGCAATATTTCTTATTAATGAGCGTGGGGCCACGTCGCACCTGTGCGACAGACAATGACAGGGGCCAGAGTGGGCCGTCGGATATATGCGACAGGCACAAAATTAATTATTTCTCGACGGCCGCGTATCGAATTTGAAAAACGTGGTTTTTTCCCGGTAGAAAAATCCCGTGGTGACCTGTCGTTCCATTTTCAACTCAAAAACATCACGGATTAGATTTTAAATCAAAACAGAAGTTTTACTGCCGTCAAAATCGTATAGAATAGTTGTAGATGTCGCCTTGAACGCGTGTTGCGCAATCGAAATTCAAATATTCCGTCATTCAAGGTCACGCACAAAGTGCGCGGGAAATACAATTTATTTTTCGATTTTCGATTTATTTGTACACGTATAAACAAATATATACTATATGTTTTGCAATATTTGTCAGTTTTTCTTGGTTTATGATTCAATTGAATACTAACAGTGATTTATTAACAAAAATACACGCAATTTTGTTGCGTTTATTTGAAATATGTGTGTGTGTGAAAGTGTATCGTATTTATGTGTTATGAGTGCAATGTCCCGCCGTGTGCCGTGCCGTGCAACAAAATATACCACACAGAAGAAGATTATTAGGTAGGCATCAAATAATAATAGTAGTGTTGTCTCTAATAAACAAATAAAAATAAATTATTATTTTTCATATAATGTTGCGCTGGCAACAGTATCGGAATTGAAAAATTTTTTTTTTTACTTAAACGATAAAAAAATTATTGCATTATGACAATTACAATAAAATAATATGAATGTGTGTGTTTTTTTTTAATATACGCATGTTTTCATGATTTTTTCGTAAAAAGAAAAATCACAAAAAATTCAGAAAATCTTTGGCCTTGGTGATTTACTTTTATCTATGTTTTTTTGGCCCTCAACAAGTTAAGAGGTATATATGATATTCTTTCCCTGAGCCATCGTATAAGAGACTTCCATCCACTTCTCTTATATATGAATAGCTTCGTCTCTGTGAGACTTGTATAGTTTATACTTAATTAAATAATCATTCCTCTGGGGTCCAAATCCAGTAACTGTGTTTTTATAACATACATTCATATAAAAATAATGTTAAGAATACATTTTAAGTCACACAATTTGATTTTTTTTAACAAGTTAGAAAAAATTAATGATACGAGCAGCTTTCTGATCACATGCTCCCATGTATAACATCCTTTATGTATTTTATTGTGCCTTGCGGAATCCACATAACCTATACATACATATTTATGCTGTGATCTCTTAAATTGGGAATCTTTGCATTCTTTCTTCAGTTTGGGCTAAATCCAAAATAATGTTCCTATTGCATATACAACAAAAATGAGTATTTCACTATATTATTGAATGTGCTAATAACAAAATGAAAGATAATTTACGTTTAAATACTAAGTATTAAATAAGATATTACACTTTAAAGTTCCGAAAAATGCACTGCATATTTTGACATTTCATAGGCAATATATGAGGTTAGGTTAGGTTATTAGGTTTGGTTAGGTTAGGTCATTAGGTTTGGTTTGTTTAATTTAGATTACGATTATTTTAGTTAGATTAAGTTAACAGGACGTTAAATTATATAGTGAAATACTTATTTTCATTGTATGAACAACGGGACCATCATCTTGGATTATTCCCTAGTTTGCTGTCTTGATTTGCGCGGATAGTTTTAGTTTGCGGTAATTCCTTGTAGGTACTTGATGCATTTAAAATTGTTTTTCGCTATTTTAAATTAAAATAATAATGAATATGATTAAATTTCTCCCTCCATTATTTTAGGTAGTAAAGACTAAGATACAACACGCCATCGGTCATAATTTTGGAGTAGATTCAGATAAAATCTATTTAACCTACCCGACATTCTTTTCTAAAATAGATTCTAAAGAAGCTGTCACCACTCATGACGAATACTGGCACCCGCATGTCGATAAAGTGAGTACCTTCTTTGATACATTCCGCATGCCAGGAATACACAATTGTCCACTACAAACTTTACATTTGTATGAATCTAATTTTTTCTAAGAATGTACAAAGCGCATCAGTATTTAATTCTTAAGCAATCTTGCATTTAGTAGCTTATTTAAAATAATATTAGTGATGGTATTTTAACTGGTGACACCCTTAGTTGTTTGTATCCGATTGTGTCGATGATTGCCAACTGATTATTCGCAATTCAACAGGCAAACATCGGTACTAGACAACAGGTAACCAATCATAGATACAATCAGATACAAATCTCAAAAAAACTGTATCATGTGTAACTAATTAAATAATGGCTTGACCATCACTAAAAAGTATTAATAATTTGTCTTTCACTGAGTGACTTAGAGCCGGTTGTGTCACCTTGGTTTATTGTAATAGTTTGTTTAAAGCATAGATCTATACGAATGTTGGTTGTTTGATTTGGTGGAAAATGCAAAAATCTATGCTTTAAATGAAAAATGACTATAACCCATATTGATACAATCAGCCCTTAGTTGCAAAGGTACCCGGATAAATGATTTTTTTTTAAATATTTTTGCGCGAATTACACATTTTTATTTTCAATGCTCTTTTGTTTTCTTAGGAATCTTACAAGTCTTTTCACTACACTTCACTTCTGTACTTGAATGATTATGGAAGGGATTTTGAAGGAGGCAGGTTTTTATTTGTCGACAAGGACAATGTCAGCAGATCGGTGGAGCCCCGGAAAGCAAGGGTCAGCATGTTCACAAGCGGATCGGAGAATGTTCATTATGTTGAGAAGGTCACCTCAGGAACTAGATATGCATTGACTGTTTCGTTCACTTGTGACCCCAAATATGCCATAGCGGATCCGACGGTCAGATAATTTAAAATCAGTAAGTGTATTCCTTCCAAATGTCAGTTTTTTATGCTGTGTTGTGTGGTGCTCGTCGTGGTTTTAGTGTGAATCGGGTAGTGATTTTAACGGGTCTCTTTTTGTAAGTACTATATCAAATAACATTCCATATAATCAGATTACAAATATTTTTATTTATACATTATTTATTAACTTTATATATTTTAAAATAGTTATCTCCTTCTTAATTAAAAAGAACAAACCAAATTAGAATGTAGTCTCGGTTGAAATTGCCCTGAAGTGGTCAGTACATTCTATAAATAAAAGGCCTAAATAAAGACGCATTTATTTAATTTAGTAGACATTCTTGTAAATTGTGTACAATTAACTTGTGATTTCACCACAAATTTTGTATTAAAAACCAACCCTGGTTTCAGAAAAACCCTTTAGTTTATTATTTATAAATAAATTTTCAAATTAGATATCTAAACATCTTCCACCAAACATAGTAACTGCATTTTATACAAATTTTAATATAAGAAACATTCTCATAAATTCACGAGACAAGGATGATAATAAATTTAAAAAATTCCAGTGATTATAAACTTAGAGCGTTCGAGATGTTTGTATAATCATATTTCCCAGGATTGTGGACTCATTTATTGAAAAACGGTGTTATTTTTTATAAAAATTTCGTATTATCTAGTTTATATGTAAACAATGTTGGTCTTCAATTGTAAAATTCAGGATTATAAAAAAATATCTCAAATAATCAACTAAATTTAACCAGTCTTATCCTAAACATGTTCCCAATAATTTTTGGATCACAAAGGTAATTTTCCCACAGGTTTCAACATGCTAATTATGTATATATTTTAGATCAGGTACTAGATTTATTTTTTAATATATTTTTTATTAATTAAAATTTATTTTGATAATGTTCATGTTTTTATCAACCTGATGAAGGAGAGATTTTTCCAAAACCAATTGATTTTTAATATACAACTCACGTGGTGAAATACAAATGGGGCATAATTGTAGATGATGGGCAGTATAATGGATCTTTTCGAAAATAACTATCCTCGATCTAATTGAGTGTCCTGATTTCAAAATAAAATGGAATTGACTCTCAAGTAAATATTAAACAAGATATTACACTTAAAAGTTTCGAAAATTTCACCATATATTTTGACATATTAGTCACTTTATCTAAAGACTAAGTGCAAACCATATTATCTATAAATAAAATTCTCTTAAACAAAGTATTGTCTATGATGAAATAACGGAAACTTTAAAGTGTAATAACTATGTAAATACTTACTTGAGAGTCAATTCCATTTTATTTTAAAATCAGGACACCCAACTATACAGAAGGATCGGTTATACCGCCCACCGTATAAAATTTAGCCTACAAATGGTTAATAATTGTAAATTTTATTAAAATGTATAACCACAGTGTTTTTGCATTAAATATTTTTTTATATTTTAAATGTTAGTTTTCAAGATACACTTATTTTAAAGTTCACAGATCTAAAGTGTTCAATTAGGTCCCTCCATAATAGGCTTAGTACATTAATCTCCCCGTTTTCTATCGTAATTGTAAGTTGTACCGTTAACTGTTTTAAAATAAAAAATAGCAATAATAGTTGAACTGTGATATTATGTTTATTTTACTAGTATTTTTCTCCTAAATCACAGTTTTTGAGAGCAATATATGCTTCCTCAAATCTATCTTTAACTTACTTCTTAAATCTTATTTACAAATGAAAAAAAGGTGCATTTTTCTTTCCTTTCTGTATTTTGTAATTTTTTTCTTTTTTGAATTTGATCCCCCTCAATCTCTACTTATTTTTAACACGCTCATTATTCTTTTGACTTTTTTTAAACTTTTTTTTCAAAATTGAAAAGCAAATTATATTGAGTACAATATAAATCTGCTAATGAATCAATAATTTATGGATGAGTGAGTCTGTGTTTAATTATTGTAAACTGGTACTTATTTAAATGTACGCAAAACATATCATTTCAAAATAATACATTTAAGATAAGTCAATAAAGTGTGTTTATTATTTCTACTCTTAATATTTACAATTCAATGTACATAAAATAAAATAAAAAAATAATTTATGTATAAATAATGTCGGGTGATACAATACAACTATATCACAATAAATTAGTAATATTTACTAATCACAATAATGCTACACAAAAAGCGCTGAAATGGAATGTCTTTGGAAGGCGAGAAACCTTAAAAATGTGAACATCTATTACATTAAAAATCATCAGGATCTTTGTAGAATATTTACAAAAATCTAACAATGCCTCACGATTCTTAATCTTTGCTATATATAAAATTTCAAACACGTTCTGCGGCTTTTTCAACTATTTGCGCTATTGTCAGGGCTGACTCCCCAAGCAAGATACTTCGGTGATTTCCAGGTAGGGCATGGATTGTAACAGGTTTCTTGCACAACTGAAAGAAAAATATATCAAATTAAAATACAATGCAAGCAATAAGAAACGACAATACAAATGCATTTTTTTAAATTCCACAATCAACCACTAGCAGCAGTGCAGTCGCTTGTGTATAAAAAGAAAGGGCAAAGCGAAACTTACGGGTGTTAATCCATAATCATTGTTCAGGGAAACAAAATTGTCCCTAGCAGATAACAGCGTTACTTGACCACCAAATGTGTTGGATGGTTTGTATTGGTCGGCAGCCAACAACTTGTGGTAGAAGGAATACGCCGCTTCGGCGAGCTGGGCTGGCGGGAACGAAGTTGAAGACTGTAACAGGTCTGTTACGTAAAGGAGTCTTTCATTCCAGGAATTCATGGATTGCATTTCAGCAGAGAGCTAGAAAAATTAATTAATATTAGTTTCAATGTTATTTCTTTCCGAATAATCATTTGCCCTTTTGGTCTCAACCATTTGCAAAGCAAATAAAATAAATAAATAAACTAATTAATAGTGTGAAAATTAGTTGTTTGTTGCTGTGCGCGAAATTATTATTATGGACTGTAAACATAGTCTGCAATGTTACTAACACATAATAATATTTTACAATTAGTTCCTCCTGTAAATCAGAATTTAGGACTAAAATTTGAAGTAATGGGTGTAATATTAACCTTAGCTTGGTCGGCTTCTTTGAAGAGCATTGTGAAGTAACTGAGTGCATCAGCCTCATTGGATACTTGTGTGGCGTTCACTCTCTTTGCCTTGTGACTGCCAGTGTGAGTGGCGACATATGATGGTGATCCATCTATCAGGATCAGTTCTACTTTTTCACCAGCCTATGAATGAAATAATTATTAGATATACAGGAACAAATATGTATTATATTACGGGGAACATGTTTTTCAGACAGTTTAACATCCTGCCAGACAATTAACATACGTTTGTAAATATGTCAGCCTCAATAAAGAACTTTTGTTTATATATTTTTCAACTCGTATACTGACAATTTATTGTTCATAATCATACAAATTAACCGTTGTTTTGCAAGATTACATAAAGCAGATATTTAATTCAGCGCATTGGATATTGATCAAATATAATTGAAAAGTTTTCAGTAATTAACTGTATTATAAATAATAAGATATGCACGATCGTACCTTTTCTAGTTGAAGGGCCATTTCAAATGCAACACAGGCACCAAACGAGTATCCGGTAAAAACGTATGGACCCTTTGGTTGCACAGTTTTGACATGCTTATTATAAAATTCGGCCAAGTGTGTCATTGATTCCAGGGGGGCATCTTTAGTGCATTGCAGACCGTATACGGGCCTGACAATCGCCTTGGCTATTGTTTGAAGCAAGTCAACCACTCCTTCGATAGGATGTACCTAAAATATAAATTGTACAACAAAATTATTTGCTGACAATATTGTTATTCAATTTATACCCATGCATTAATGTTCAGATCTGTTCATAAACTCGTAAGTCATTCATTGAGCGATGTAACAAGCGACTTACCACAAATACTGGAGATGCATTTGGGGTATCTTTATCTTTTGATGGCAATTTGACAAGAACTTGTTTCGGCATCAATTCACCGTTGGCTGCATTGAACTGTACTTGCACACTGTCACCTGTTCCATTAGCATCCGTCTTTTCACCCTGGTCAGCGGCAACCTCGCCCCCTCCTAAATAAAATAATTAATTACATGATTAAGAAATTTGTTATTGTGAAATTTAATGAAATAATAATAAACATAAGTGCTTAGTTATTATGTGTACATACCCAGTTCTTGAAGTTTGGCAAAAGTGAGATTCCTAATTTCTTGAACACCTAAGACTAGATCATAATTCCTCTCCAGTGTTTGTTTGATCTCAGCTCCCATCAGAGAATCCATTCCGAGATCGGCGAGGTTTGCCGTGCTGGGAACCTTTCTGGCGTCCTTAATACCTAGACAAATATTTTATTAATTAAGATAAATTATAGATGTCTCGCAGAGCCAAAGGTATTTTTATGGGAAAGCACATATGGTAGTCTCCACAGAGCTTATAACCTGTCGTGGCTGGCTTACGTGATCATTTTACACAATGCAATATTTACGATTCCACCCAAGAACAACAACAAATCTGTTCTTAGGTTTTCACGGCCACTCAGAATCTTCAAGTTTGTGTTTACTGGGGTATTATGCCGTGTTGTTACGACCTCAGCCCTGATGATGGACCCTGCAATGGGATCCGAAACGTCGGCCCGAAAGGTCGTAACAACACGGCATATACCCTAGTAAACACAAACTTGAACAACAAATCTATCAAACTTTTAAAAGTTGTATATATATGTTTTTATGCAACTCATTTTACATATTTGATTCATCTTTTTTTTTGCAAATTTAGCAATCAAATTGTGATTTAAAAACTTTTCTTGGTACCTTCAATTTCAAATTAATTGGGTTTCGCATAATTCAAAATGATCTTTTTGCGTCCCATGAATTTCAAATTAATGAAGTTCTACAGTCTATATTAGCGTTTCCCAACCTTTTTTGGCTTGCATACCGCTTGGTAGTACATCACGCTTAATTGTACACATTTTTTTCCAAAAATGACCGATATTAATATAAAATTAATTAAACACGGTAAACGTAAAAATTCTTCTGATGAAAACGAGACAATTTACACTTTCACTTTTACAAACTAACAGCAGCGCCGCAGGCGAAATTTTTGTTTTAAATATAATACATAATATTAATGAAATTGTATTTAAAAATATTTTTATTACCAAAATTAAATTAATGATTTTTTTTTACTTTTTGTGTCCGCCATTACTGATTATTTTTCGCGTACCACCAACTGTCCACTGTCCACAGTTGGGAACTGCTGGTCTATATAATAAACTGATTTGCGAGTCTACTGTTTACATTATGTGTAAATCTTTACAACTTGAGATGTGTTGAATTTAATTTGTTGAATATGTATGTATACTTCGTGACATACCTAGAATATTAGCAACAGCCTGTAGCAAGTCTTGCTGGCCCCCGGTCGGCTTGGCCTTGTGCTTGTCGGCAAGTACCATGGAGGCCAGCACGGGGTGTGGTAAATGCAGCATGGTGGACATTGCCTGCAGGCAGGAGGACATCCTCTGCGGAAGAGTCCCGCCCACCACGGTCTCGTTATCACCCATCGTTTCCAGAACCAGACCAACGTCACCAATGGCACCCCATTGTATAGCCAAACCTAAATAAATAAAACATACATGATAGAGACGTCCACTCCATACAATAAAAAAACATTTGAATAATGATAATTTTTGCAAAATTAATTTGAATTATTTTGTGTCAATATACAAATATGTATGTAATTTCAACCGCAAAAATTTGTTGAAAACAAAATGTTTTCTCACAACGCTTTGTTCTTTTCTGTGTACATTTTCACTTCAACTGACGTGTTGGGAAACGCTTTCACTCAAACTTAAAGCCGACTTGAACGTATATGTTTACTTTACATTTATAAATATTGTTATCAATTCACTTATATACAATACGGAATTTTTGTTGATAAAATACAAAAAAATAATAAAACTACACACCTTGATAATTTGAACAAAATAAATTAAAGTTTTGTAATTCAACAGGTTGAATTTTTTAGTGTAATGAAAACAGATTTAAAACAAATTAATCTATGTATGTATTTATAGATGTAGGGAAACAAATTTTCGACTGTTGAGTTTATTTATTATTAAAATAGTTAATAATTTTTATCCAAGTTATTATAAATAAAATAAAAGTTATTTCATTTAAATGTTGATATGACGATTTGATTCATGCATAAAGGAAAAGAAAATATAAAATTGTTGTATATTTGACACTATACTCGCATACCTGGTAAGCCAGCCATTTGCCTCTGCTCGCATATTCTCTCCATAGCAGAGTTGGCCAGGCCATAGTTTGCCTGCCCGGCGTTTCCCCTTCCGCAAGACACGCTGGAGAAGGCCACGAAATAGTCCAACGTTGGACATAACCCACGCGATGCTGTATCCAGATTCTTTGTACCTAGAAAAAGTATGTGAACTCTGATATCTCTATACGCCAAATATGAATTTTACCATTAAAGTCATTAGGAAGAGGATTTTTACCATTGACTTTTGGTTTGCAGACAGTCTTGAAATCTGCTTCCGATTGATTTTCCATGAAAGCATCTCTCAAGACAACAGCTAAGTTGAAGATTCCACCGACCGGGCCGATCTGGTTAGCCTCAGTGATGAGTTTTTCCGCTCCTGCCAGGGTTCCAATATCGGATGTGGAGACCAAGATCTTCACTCCTGATTCTCGCCATCTGTAATAGGAACATTCGTAAATTATCAAATAATAATCTAGGATTATTTACACCTTTTTTATTATCAGTCATGATAGTAGAACTGGTGACACATAAACCGTTATATGAGATTTTATATCTAATTGTGTTGATAATTGGCAACTGATTTTTGCAATTCGGTGGGCAATCATCGCTACTAGACAAAAATTATATCTAAGTTATCAATCATCGATACAATCAGATATAAATCCCAAATAACTACCGAAAATAACAGTTTAAACATCACTAATTATCAGTAATTATTATTAAGTGATTCTTTTAATGATATGTTTACCTTCTTACGCAGAGGGATTGGTAACCAGTTTTTAAGCCACTGCGAGAGGTCAGCACAATCTTGGTAGCCCCGCGACTCACCAGCCAGTGAGCCAATTCCAAACCAAATCCACCCAAACCGCCTGAAAAAAACATAGCACAATTATTGCATAAACAACACATTTAACATTAAACATAGTGATAAGAGTTGCTAAAATGCCAAAAATTCTTAAAACTGCAGGAAGTTTAACTAAATATATAAATATTTTTTAAACAATGTTGACATTTTCAATATACAGGCGGACCTCGACTTTCGAACATTCGACTTTCGCACAATTCGCTATTTCGCACATTGTCACGCTGTGTGGTAAAGATATCCCCCTCTCGCTCGCTTACAAGCAAGTGGAATCCTAGTATCACTTGCATCTTGCTTCCTTCCGTCACTTTGCTTGTGAGCTAGCTAGGATAGAGATTTAGTCTTGCGCAGGAAGGAAAGATAATAATTTAACATTTAAAATATAATTAATCTTCGACAATGCTCCAAGACAACCAAAATCTGAATTTATACAAGGAAATCAATGTTGTGTTTCTTCTTCTCAATAATATCTGCCTTATACAGCCTATGGACCAAACGGTGATTGCTATGTTTAAACGATAATTATATGAGGTCAATAATGACTCAGGCTATCGAGGCAACAGACAGGGAAGGTGGGCCTACATTAAAAGATTTCTGGAAAAACTACAATGTCTGAAACGCAATAAACAATATTGGAGACACGTGAGACATATAGCGTGGGCTGAAATAAAAGAGTCAACCATGAAAGGTTCATGGAAACAATTTTATAAATTGTGATGAAACTCCAGAAACTATCACAATAACAACGCCTAATGAATGAACTAAACTTTGATGTTACTAATGAGGATCTTAATGAGATGATAAAATCTCATTCAGAACCTCTAACAAATTAATATTTAATTGAGCAACAGGAGCATGAAAATGAAATATATAATGAAAGTGAGGAAGAAAAAGCTGAACAAATCATCAAGAATGAAGCCTTCATGCATCTTGACAATTTTTTAAATATTGTGGAAGATTGTGATCCCAATGGAGAATGCATATCTCGAGTGTCTAAGCCGATCAATAAAGACATAGCATGTTTTAAAATTCTGTATGAAGAAAAGAGAAAGAAGAGTGGCAAACAATTAGCTCTTGATAACTTTTTAAGGGAAACACCCGCAAACCCCACTTAAACAGGTCTCTTAAACCACTTTAAAGCCTCTTAAACATCATATATTTACTTGATAAATAAATATTTTAAAATACATACAATTTTAATTTTTTTTACTTCCCTCTACTTTCGAACATTCAACATTCGTACACATTTTCAGGAACCAATTATGTGCGAAAGTTGAGGTCCGCCTGTATAAGTAGTGAAAACAAAGTATATTTTTATTAATGATATACAAAATAAGCCAGGATATTTAAGCACTGTTATTACTATAGATTTTTTTGTCATGTATAAAACATTAATGTTTTGGTAATCTGTAAAATTACATGATTGATTCGAGTTCAGGGTTCGAAAATATATGATTTTTATACTAAAAGTCAAAAATATGATTTTTTGATATATGTATGTCCGATATATATAAAAAATTGGATAAATATCCAAACTTTAACTCTCCTTTTTTGCACACGTCAATTGATACAAACTCGAAATAATTAGGAAAAATATTTTTTTTTATTTTGTACATGAATTATTATTTATTAAATAAATTAATTGCATACTGAAAAAGCTAATATATGCAATTATTATATGCAAGTTATAAAAGTTGTTCTTTCTAATGTAGTATTATGGGTGTTTGTTTCTTTGTGTGGAATAAAAAACAGATTACATATATGAAACAAATGAAACTAAAAGCAACCTTAGAACATATAAAAATACAACTAGTGCTATCTAGTAATGACCGCAGAAAGCTTTTTTGGATATATAACAAAAATAAAAATCAAGCCATAAACATTCTGATATGTATTGTGATATATATCCGCAGATATATATCCTCGAGCCCTGTTCGAGTTGCACATTACTAAAAGCAATTTTTCTAATTAATCCCATTATATATTGTGCCATTCCATACCTGCTAAAATGTAACTCTTATCCCCATGCACATAAGTCCTCGGAATGGCCGTCACCAGTTTGGTCGCTGGTTTCACAGTTTTCGTGGATTCTTCGGCGCGAAGCTTCAGTACGACTTTACCAATGTGTTTTCCCGTGGCCATGAACCTGAAGGCTTGCTCTATTTGCTGTTCACCATAAACGGTGCAGGGTAAAGGTCTGATTGCACCTGACTCTATGCCTTGCGTTACTAGTCTCACTACTTCTTTCTTATCTGGATTATTTGTGCCAAACAACGCATCAAGCAGGATCCCATGGAATGTGGTGTTCTTCAAAAATACAGACATGCCCTGCAAAGATAATTAAAATTACAACAAATACACTCAATAAATATTGATTTCAAATATATTTTTGTTGAAGCATTTTGGGATTGGAACAAATATATACATATATTATCGTGTTATTAAAATTTGGTGAGTATTCTTACCAAAGGATTATTGTTCGACAGATCATATTTGCCAATTTCCAAGAACCGACCCCCGAGAGCCAAACACCTGATGGATGCTTGTAGTTTATCTTCAGCCAGTGAATTGAGAACAAGATCCACGCCCCGTCCCTGTGTCTGGTTGAGGACGAGTTGTTCGAAAGTCGTGTCCCGGGAATTCCCAATGTTACTATCTGTCAACTGTAATATGATAAATACAGTGTAAAAAAATTGATTTCTCATTCATATTTTCATAAACATTACTACATGACTACCAAGTATTTAAAAAAAAATGTTTAATCTGATATGTTATATATAAGAACTGTATTTATACCATAAATTAAATAAATAAAAATAAAAACTTAAACAAAAAATATAGCTAAGTTACCTGAGGGAATGTCTTCTTGAGGAATTCTCTCTTTTCCTTGGTTCCAACAGTTGTGTAGACTGTTACACCCATGTGAAGAGCTATGGATATGGCTGCTAAGCCGACTCCTCCGGTTCCTGCGTGCACCAGCAGAGATTCGCCGCTCTTCATTCTACCACGCACCAGCAGGGCGTAATAAGCCTAAAGCATTAAACTTAAATTTAGAAACCAGTGCTTTGTGAATAATTAACGGCAATGTCACGATTACGAATGTGTGATTACCGTAGCATACACGACAGGAATTGTTGACGCCTGTTCAAGTGTCCACTTTTCGGGGACTTTCCACATGAATTGTTTATCGGCCAGAAGAGTGGAAGCGAGACCTCGAGCGGCGACAATACCCATCACTCTTTGTCCAGCGGTATCGCGTCCAGAAAACTCCAAACCAAGAACACAATCCTGGAAATATTGAAATATACATATAATAAATTTTTTCATATGAATATAAACTCTGTTATGTGTACTTGCATCAAGACAATATTACAAAATGTCCACAATCTCAAATCTCTCAAAGTTCTCACCTGACCCGCCAAGTCCCCAGGTAGAGCATCTGGCGGTAGCTTTCCCGTGGCCAACATGATGTCTCGGAAGTTGAGTGGCGCATAGTACACGTGACACAGCTGCTCGTGTGCCTTGAGCTCTTCCTCCCTGAAGTACGTCAGAGGGCCCTCGATCCAGCGCAGACTGGCCAGATCACCCCGAGCCAGGGTGTTAATGTACGCGTGCTCAACCTGAAACGCAATTCACATACATGAAAGTGCCATCTTAAGCGCAGGGTTTTAATACAAGTTTAAAATTCAATGAAAAGAAAAAACAGGTCATATAAGAATGAATGTTCATTACATGGAAAGAGCATAATTAGAAAAATCATGTCGTCTAAATGTCCACAATTCCATGGCTGGCATTCCTCAAATCTGACAAACTCACACTGTTTTGAAACACTCTGTAACATAAACGGATAGGATATTGGCTATATCTTGAAAAATATTCGGCTGCTTATTTAGCATTGAACAGGTCACCTTGAAATTTCTGAGCCACGATTTAATTCAATTAACACTTAGACATTGATTAACACTGTGTAATTGATAGTGAGCGAGACGCAGACACTAAATACATAATCACATAAGAATTGTTATCTTTGTAAATCCATCACAACTAAAAATGTAAAA
>JADDOH010011016.1:0-10531 GCA_016648135.1 Agrypnia vestita | reverse complement strand
CCTGCCACAAAAACTCTGTAATCGTGCATTAATAAATGAAAGGAATAATCTCTAACTATTTCTTCCATTGATTCAGCAACATCGTAGATTGACATTAAAAAAAAATTGATTGTATTATTCCTATGTATCTACTATTTTATTTGATTACTTACAGCAACAAGTTTCTATCGTCAGGGTGTATAACAGTCAAAAAATCAGAATGAAATGTCTTTTGTTTCTTTTTTTTCCTGACGATGGAAAGGTTTTTCTAAAACATGTTGGTGTAATTAATCAAATAAAATAGTAGATACATACAAATAATAAAATCAATTTTTTTAATCTGTAACCATTTATTCTTGCTTACCTGTTTATTGTTCTATCATGTTTGCCTTTCATACACTACCATTTCGTACATCGCGACAGACTTCATAGAATATAGACAAAGGCCGTTGGTAGAGTAGGATTTATCATACATACATGTCATAGTATCAAATTACTTCTTTGTCTTCTATGTAGTTCTTGTATAGTTATTGAACGTTTTCGATCATTATTCTGCCTGCAGCAGCATATTTACACTGTGGATTTCACGATACATTGTTTTAGATACATCACTCAGGGTGACGTTCATCTTTCAGAACCTCTCTTGTTCATAATTTAGCTTTGAGTGATGAGATAATAGAAAAATTTTCTAGTTTGTCTTATAATATTGGCAAAAATTCATTAAAAAATGATAACTTTGTTTACTTTCACTATTTGTCTATAACGATTAGAAAGTTTTCGATGCTAACGCATCATCTTCAGTAATGTTACTAATACTAAACTTAAGACTAAAGGACGGCGTGAGGAGTGAGGTGGAGTAGAGTCCGGTGGGTATGTGGGCGTGGTCATTAAAGGGTAGAGGGGACCTAATAGATGGACTTCGTTACCTTAATTTTAGTATTAGTAACATTACTGAAGATGATACGTAAGCATCAAAAACGTTATAAACAAATAGTGAAATTAAACAAAGTTATTATTTTTTAATGATTTTTTTTAAAATGCCCTATCACAAAGTAACACAAGAAAATGTCAAATAATTATCGCCAAAATATTGTTATTTGCGGTTTTTTATTGTTTTAAGGATTTCACAAACCCGATCATACTAGCTTATTTGTAAAGAAGTTGTCTGTAGTTTTAAATAAAAAATATGAAAGTAAAAAAACACTTGTTATAAACAAAACATCAAACGTTTAAAAAATGCAGACATAATATTTTCAAAAATAAAGTTAAAAAGTTGAAAATGTTTGAGCAGATAAGGGACACACCTGAAATTGTTTTTCTAATGCGGGATAAGACTTTACCTTGGAACAACACAGGGGTATTACATTCTCAAGAACGTGAAACGAAAGTTTCAGATTTTTCAAAGGCTCGTTTTCTCGTAGGAGTTTCAATTTACTCGTATTAATTTTTAGATTAAACTTTAATTCCGTTCTCAGATAAATTACGAATGACTTAACAAATTGGAGAGCAATCAAAGGGAAGTATTTCTTTGAAATCTAAAATAATTAGCGTCTAGTTTCTCTGATATCCTTTCACAATATTAATAGCGAATCTTTTAAATACGTAGAATAATTGAAGGGTACAAAAGCAGCAATATCCCAATAAAGTGTTTCTGCGATAAAAACAAAAAAATCTGCCATTAATCAAGAAATCATTTCTCTGGAATCTTTGAAACCGACATCATATTGGAAATAAGTTTGTTTTCCTTTAAAATTCGTGTATAAATAAATATTTAACTTTAAAAAAGGATATTTTCTACCAAATAGTGGAATTTCTGATTTTGCTATTAACATAATTTGATATTGCTATAATGTTTTAATAAAATCGAGATCAACTCTCATTTAAGTTTGAAACGATTATTTTATCACGTGACACATCCTTGAGAGCTGATTGATTGAAGTGGATATTGCTGCCTTTGTTTTTAATAGTGATTTGAAAACATGATTTTGGAAGGCATATCGGAAGACATGTCGAATTCATTATTATTCAAAAGTAGGAGTGACAGCCTTTTGGGTGTTCATATGGCTTACGACCTATCGTACGGCTGGCTTAAGTGATAACTTTGCACAATTTCTTGTTCACCAATTCCATTCATGAAAGACTACCACATCATTTTTGGAAACGGTATATTTGTTTAATTAGCACATGTTTTTTCATATGTTAGTTCTATTTTACCACCGCGATCCGTGGTTGAGACTTGTCATTTCCATAAACCAGCACAGATGTCACCGTTGGTAATGAGATATCTAAAATTTTGATTGGAGTTTTTAAAGCAATATTATATTTATATGTAAATGACATTCTTTCAAATGCACCAGAGTACGCCTGAAAACACCTGGTTTCACATAAAAAAATGTTTTTTCTCTCTATGAGACATTTAAAATATATCTTGATAAGAAAAAAATAGGATGAAGCTATTATTGAAGTAGATCAACCCACACAAGCCCATGAAAA
Source organism: Agrypnia vestita (assembly GCA_016648135.1). Classification (NCBI taxonomy): domain Eukaryota; kingdom Metazoa; phylum Arthropoda; class Insecta; order Trichoptera; family Phryganeidae; genus Agrypnia; species Agrypnia vestita. Next base: position 8,059 of record JADDOH010011016.1, on the reverse strand, counting down.
TGGATATCTATTAACAAACAAGAGAATTTTTTTAAACAGGCATATATATTCTTTGACATGGAGATATTCTAAATATCTATTTATTTATTATGTTTCGCAACATTGTTTATAGTTTATTACTAAAGGTCTTTTATTTCACATCATTTGTATGGTATAAAAATAAAAGATATTTGTATTAATAATTAATCGACTTAACGCTAAAATAATATATTCAGAGCTGGTCTTATAACTTCCGTTAGTTAAATATCAGACCAAATAAACCGAAATTTGATACAAACGTCATTTTTTTCGTCTTATAACAATTCGTTAGTCAAATTTTAGTAAAATTTTATCGACGGCCGATTCGTTTGGTTAGGTAAAGGTTAGGGTTAAGGTTAGGTCCGTTGTCAATTTGAGTTTCATGCTGTTTGTTTAACATGTACATAAATACTGTGCTTGTTGCTGAATCTTGAAGTTACGGTCTTAAAGAAAGGCTTGGGTACACTAGACTTCTTTTAAAGTAAATATGAAAAAAATATTGAAAACTGGGTTTCATTACAATTAAAAATATTTTGTCCACAATTTAAGAAATAATCTTGTAAATGTTATAAAATTTTGAAATTCTTATTAAATGCGACAACTTTTGAAGTTACGTGCTAATCTCGTGTAGTACATTTTTTTCCAGTATAGTCAGTTAAAACTGGGCAAAGTATTGATTTTGAATACTTGGTTTGGTCAAAAATTGACATTTTCTTCCAAGCTGGAGCAGTTGGCCTTAAATTTGGACAAAAGTTTATAGAAGCATTATTCGGAATTACATAATAAAAAAAAATGAAGAAAAATAAAGATTTGTAGCAACAGGAGTGAAAAGACCGTCACAGGGTGTAGATTTTTTAAAACACACATGAGTTAAACTTTTTTAAATATTTTTCTGATAACTATTATGATTTAGCCTATCACCCGATTTCGGCTTGACGTCGAGATACGGGACAACCTGTATATTGTAGTAAAATACCTAAAAAGAAAAATAAACGTGGATACATATTATAATAAAATACATAAAATAAGAAATAAATAAACATGTAAATCATAAAGTAACAAAAGAAACATCATAACAAAATGAAATTCATATAGGACCAATTAAAAGTAAACCATAAAGAACAAAAGATAAGCCGCAATGGAGTCAATACAAAATATTATATTGTTATTATATGCATTTATATTAATATATTTTCTTTTCGTTGTTATATTGAGATTGCTATTGTAATACTCTCATATAGGTAGTTAATTAAATAATTCTCACAGTAACGTAGTACAGTTTATTGAGAGTATAATTATCATGAATCACTCGTATAAATCATGCAATGCTCTATAATGATCTACTTTATAATCTTCATAAAAAAATTATTACTTACAAAAAATATTGAAAAATAACTTGTCAAATAATATTGAAGGCAACCATCACGTAAAACTGCTGTATAGTTTGGCATATGCATGTATGTAATATGAATCGAAAAAAAATAAATAAATAAATTCTGAAAAACAAACATGCTAAATTGTTTACATGTGCGGAACCGCGCTGCCCATTTCCGGCTTCTAATTGGCTGGACTCGCTACCTGTTATGGCCAGAATACGCTAGAGGTCTCGATCACCATAAGACTGAATACAACGATTATAAGCGTTTTTGACACGATATAATAAATATTAAAATATTACTTAAAAATAAAAATGAAAAACGGGAGTCGAGTGCTCCGCTTAGGATGTCAAAAAGCTCCTTAGCTTAAGTGAAATTCACTAATTATCTCCTAGGGTATATAAAGATATTAAAACTTTGGCGTTTAAGTTTAGTAGACGGAAAATGTTTTAATTGTCTTTTTAGGTTTATTCACATAAAAGCGGGGCGCACTCCCCCATTGTCATATTCTGGAGAATCATCTCAGTTTCAACAATTAAACCCTTATCGCGACTTCGGGATCTTCTGTTATTATAATAAACAATTTATCGAACATTTGAACATATAGAAGTCTCACATAGATGAAACTATTTTATATGAGAAACATGTATGGAAGTCTTTATAGTTTGGCCACAGGGTTTATTACTTGTATTAGTTGGCTTAAGTGACCACTTTACACAATGCAACGTTCACCAATCTGTTCTTCTATCAAATTTTTGAATGTTGTATATATATTTTTATCTGTATTATTTAAAAAATTGAAGGATCTATGCTAAAGCCATTTATGGTCGAAAATTTGTAATTCCCGTGACAAAGTATAGTATGCATAGATGTTATCGCTGGTAATCATAGATATGCATAGATGTTACATCTATATTTAAAAGGAGAAATTGTGTCTTATGCAGATGATACTGCATTAATTATAAAAGGAAAGACATGGGGTGATGTAAATATAAAAGCAAACAGAGCTGCTAACATTTTGAAATCATGGTTTGACAAAAAACTTTTTGTCTTTAATTGCAGAAACAACTGTATATATCCCGTTTTCTATTACCAAAAAGGATTCACCTGAACATATTCATATAAAGATCCACTCCAATCAATGTGATGATAACAAAAATTGTCTGTTTTTGTCTGGTAAGAGCAGTATCAAATACTTGGGTGTCATAATTGACAGCAATTTAAAATGGAAAGAGCAAATATGTTCCACAGTCACTAGGATGAGAAAGCTCATATACCTATTCATAAGGCTACGAAATATCTTATCAATAAACATGCTTAAGATGATATACTTTGCGTTTGCCCAGTCCATACTGCAGTATGGTATAGTTGGCTGGGGTGGAACCTTTAAGTCTAATATACTACCAGTGGAAATAGTTCAGAGAGTAATTATCAAAGTGATTTTGAGGAAACCCTCAATATTCCCAACAAGGGAACTTTTCAACATTTTTAACGTCCCAAATATTAATCAAATCTATAAAAAATTTGCAATACTTCAAATACACAAAATGTACATCAATAATAGAACATTTGGATGTTTTAGTAATAGACCGAGATCAGCTGGAAATATTTTGATACCTAAATGTAATACTAGCACAGCCCAACACCATTTCTCTTATCAAGGAATATCATTCTTTAATGCTCTTCCCAATGAAATGAAGACGGAAAAAAATTATAGAAAATTCAAGACTAAATTGAAAAATCTTCTATAAAAAACCATCACAATAACGCAATGAAAAAATCTTATCAAAAACAATCTATATATAATTTTAACTGTCATTACAATATCTTCTTAATTATTAATTTTTATAACTTAATTTATTGTCTCCTTGTCTATACCTTATCTACTTATTCTAATGTCTCACATTTTTGTACTCTTGTATTGTTTATATCTTACTGTGATGAATCACCTGTTTCTATAGATTTTTTTTTTTATTATTTTTATTTTGAACTCTAAGATGATTTAAATGCTACGCGGGAAAAATTGAGCTAAGCCCACCTGGCGGAGTATTGGGAGGGAGTTAGTAGCGATTGATCGGATATAGGTTACGGGCAGTTACTAATCAATTCTTATAAATCATATTAATCTTGTGGTAAAGCCGTGTTTGGTACAAATGGTTGACGATCGATGCGGTCCGAGCGGTCCACATGTGCTTCCCATAAAAAAATGCTGAACATGGTTTTCAGAGATTTAGGTCGCGGTTATTGCAGTTTAAGCCGTTAAAAAACCGATTAACGTCTACTCTAAGGTGACGATGATATTGACAGTTCCACGAGGTTTCTGAATTATGGACTTTTTTGCTGTGGTTTTGAAACCGCTTAAATGTCATTAATCGTGGTCTCGAGTGGATTCCCGGGCAACAGAGATGCATAGATATAAGCGAAAGTAAGGAAGGCAGGTCTAATCGGGGGATCGCGAGAGGAAAACGCCCATAAATAATTTATAGGAATTGGCCGTGAAGCACGGATAAAACGTACACGATGTACCAGAGGGGTGACCTTAACTGAGCGGATAATGATTTATTTTCGTTTCGCGGGAATCGGATAACGTAGGCAGATAGGAAAGTTAACTATAATTCCATTATATTTATCTGTAGACTGACGCTCTATCGAGGAGCGAATAATGATTCATTTTCGTTTCGCGGGAGTCGAATAACGTAGGCGGGTAGAAAAGTTAACTATAATTCTATTATATTTATCTGTAGACTAACGCTCTTCAGGCTTTTACAACAGATAGGTAATTGTGCAATGACGGTATATACAGTTAGGAAAGAGATAACGATAACGTGTAAGCATATTAATGGCACGACAAGAAAATAATATACTCGAATATAGATACAATATATTAACTATGTAATCACTACAAACCTGTCCGACGTTAGCGTAGTTTCAACAGGACGGGTAACGTGTATACGATTGGCTATTCTAGCTCAGATTTCGCCGGGTTTGGTAGTAATAACCACAAAACATAATTGAACAAGTGTATCCAGATAAGAATATTGTAAATAAAATAATATGAATTTGCGGCCCATATACACATGAAATAAAAGGATAAAGCGTATGGGGATCTTATAGATGGATGGATAAATGAAACAAATATATATAGGAGTAAATGCAAGTAAAAAGCAAGCATATAAGTACCAAAAACATAGGAGAACATAGTGTGATAGAAATTCGAAGACGGGAGGAACAATAATGTGAAGTGGAACGGATATAGCAAGAGCATGTAATAATGATAAACGTACAAATACAGACAACTACTTGAGACCGATTCGACAGATACTAGCAATCTTTCAACACACCTCTAAGAACATGGTGAGCGGTATATAGTTATCAGCGGAGGCGTCCAGTACCTTGGCAATAAATAAGCACTGAATTAATCCGACGCCTTGCTTGCGGCACTGGAGGTTTATTTACTTATTTATTTTATTTATTTTCATTTATTGGGTTTCTTACAGACATATAATTAATCAATCTTTGAAGAAAAGACAATAATTGATGTACAGAGTTTTGGGCCAATTACGCGAAAACACATACATACAATCGATAAAAGAATAAGAAAACATGTCCAATAGTGGGGTTGTGTGAGTGTGTATTTGTGTGTTTATTTATTTATTTATTTATTTTGTTTTGGGAAAAATTAAAAGCAAAACGATCTTAAAAATCTTCCACTGAATTTAAAAATTTACTTTAACTTACATTAATAGTTTATTGTGTTATAGCGAATAGTACTCTTCCAGTATTATATTGTTCGAGAATATTCACTGTCTATGTAACATAGTTATTTTGTGGATCAATCTTACTGCCAATAAAAATAATAATAAATGGTTACAAATTATGTTTAAATTCCGCAACGGAGGGAACTAATACGTCCCTGTGCGCGGAGAGCCGCGGGCATAAGACAGGATTCATTGGATGATCCACGAGAAAAGATCGCCCAAAATTAATTTAAAATTAGGTATAGTACCTTTGAACGATTGTTTTATCTAGGTATGCAGTGTGTACATGTTGAGTGTAGGGAAATTGATACAATGATATAGCAGCCAAGGATCGTTAAATTTCCGATAAAGACGAGTGAAAATACGAGGGAACGGGACATGATAATGGTAGATAATGAAGAAACATCAACTATGATTAGGGGAGTACCCGATAGATTGTAGTTACGGTTGATCAAACGACAATATGGACTGAACTTAGAAATTAAATATTAAAAATTAATTATCGCGCTTGTGAAGCGAGTTCAAATCGTCCGAAGCCACTGAGTCCGTCCCAAAACAGGCACAGGGACGGAGACAGAGACGGCAACAGGAGGTGGGATCAACTGACATATCCGAGAGGAGATATGTTTTTTTTTTGCCAAACTGAATCTTAGGAACAAAGATTTTGGTTTCAAGGGAAGTAGAATATTGAAAATCCTGGAAACACACGACTTAGGACCTTTTCCCGCTAGGGGGGTTTTAAAATGTCAAGACGCAGCAGATTTCGGGCAGTTGGTGTGAACGTCTACGGGAGCGTGAAATCCGCGTCGGTTGTTTTTTTGAGTGAAAGTTACCGTCGACTTAGAGTGTCCCAGTGGTTATAGTGAAAATTATAGTTTAATTTCAAGTGAAAGTTGTGTACGGGTAAATATACTCTTCGACATTGTTGGTTGCTCACGTTAAAAGAAAAGGGGGGTACGGGTTTGATTTTATTTTATAAAGGGTAATTAATTTGGCATATTAGAACTTCGGAAATTACTGCGCTTTATTAAGTTGATTAGTCCGGCATATATAGAACTGATATTTGCAGATCTCCGGAAACTAGCTGTGCGTTATAAAGATACCTATTTTATGCTAAACACGCGGGAAATTGTTAATAAATCTTGTAAAAATACCTATCTTATGCTAAATACGCGAGGTCCTGTTAAAAGAGTTTTAACTCAGAGTACGGGTTTGATTTTATTTTATAAAGGTAATTAATCTGGCATATCGGAACTTCGGAAATCACTATGTTCTATAAAGTTAATTATTTTTGTCGTCTTACTAGGTTCACAGAATAATATTCGCAGAATTTCAGGAAACGGTAGAGTTCAAATTTAGTTAAATTTTCGTTTTACTAAGTATAGTATTGGCGGATCTCTGGAAACTAGCTGTGCGTTATAAAGATACCTATTTTATGCTAAACACGCGGGAAGTTGTTAAAAGATAAAGGAGTTGTTACTAACAGATTCGATTTTAAATAAGTCTTATAAAATACCTATCTTTTGCTAAATACGCGAGGTCTCATTTTAATTTTTACATTTGTAAGGCATATAATATTTCGTTATATGAAATGTTTCGATTAGACCGGGTTTATTTTAGTTATCGAAAGAATATTTAGTTTATTTTAATAATTTTTTTTTGTTTATGTTTAATAGTAAGAGTCCGTTAAAATTATAGCGAATAAATTCTGGGATTAAAAATACGTCTAGTGAAAAATATATAGCTGATCTCGCGGGGTATCAGGTTCAGCCCATAATAATCTAGATTTTCATTTCGTTTAAAAGTATATAGAGTAATTCCGTGAGAATCGGGGTTTATTTACAATTTCACAGATGTATAAATTCCATTACTCTAGAAAATTATATAAAATAATCTCGTGAGAATCGGGGTTTATTTACAATTTCACAGATGCATAAATTCCATTATTCTAGAAAATTATATAAAATAATCTCGTGAGAATCGGGACTTATTTACAATTTTACAGATGTATGAAATTTCATTATTCTAAAAAATTATATAAAATAATCTCGTGGGGGTCGGGGTTTATTTACGGTTTTACAGAAGTACAAGTTTCACTATTTTATAAAGTATATAAAATTGCTTCCGTTCGGCCCGGGTTATCTTATATTATATAGGAAAACATAGGTCCCGCGCTATTAAAACATATAAAAACGTTTCATGTGGCCGGGATTATTACGCGCGTTGGGGAAAGTCTATAAGGTAAAAATATGTTTAATTTGATTCGGGTTATTTTATATTTTACGAAAGATATTTGCCTCGCGGACTTAAACTATGAAAAAATGTTTCAATTAGTTCTGGTTATACTTTAGGAGTGATGTAAACTTCGCGGTTGTATAATTTGGGTTACTTTGTATTATACGAAAACGTAAATCTCGCGTATAAAAACGCGTATAAAAAAAGACGTATATCATGTATTCAAACATATAAAAACTTCTAGTACATTGTTTCGATAGACCGGGGTTGTATTATACTTATAAAGATGTTGTAGGGCCTCGTTATATTGAAAATATATAAAAACCGCCTGGGGCCGGGTCTTCTTATTTATAAAATATATAAGATTTCGTTACATTTAGTTATATAAAATGCTATCGTTCGGGAATTCGCGTTTCATTTTAAGCATATATAAATATAGGGTCCCGTTTTAAACAATGTTAGTGTTTCGTTTAGGATTCGCGCCTTCATTTAGTAAATATGAAACATGTAGATTTCAATTGGAACTATTTTAAAATGTTTCGTTTAGAAATTCGCGTCTTGTATTATAAATGTGAAAATTATAGCATTCGTTTTGAGCTAAAACGTGTGAACATAGAAACACTACAGCTTTGACCGCTATTTGGTTTACTATGCCTAGGACATTCTTGCGGT